>VZTE01000758.1:1554658-1595007 GCA_013397775.1 Eulacestoma nigropectus
CTAACCATGTGCTTAATACACTTTGATGGAAATACACTTTTTTTTTTTCATTAATTTTCTACTCCAGGTTGAAACCTGCTCTGGTGGAAGGTGTACTGCCCTTGGCAAGAGGATTAGAACTAGATGGTCTTTTAAGGTCCTGTCTATCCCAAACTACTCTATGATTCTATGGTTTTACTCACATTTTGCAACCATGCAGACATTTAGCATCTACTCTCTTGTGTAGGAATAATTTCCACAGTCTGGATTCATGTGACAGGAGAAAAAAAGAATCCTTCATTGTGTTTCAGAGTTGCCATATGATGCTTTCATGTGAAGGTCTGTTTTTCTTGTATAAATTATCTGAGTGGGGGAAAAATAAACCACAAAAAAAAAAAAATCCTCCCCCAAAATCCCATCCATACCCGCAGGTTAAAAGAGGAGATTCTGCCCCTCTGCTCCACTCGGGTGAGACCCCACCTGCAGAGCTGCATCCAGCTCTGGGATCCAGCACAGGAAAGACATGGAGCTGTTGGAGGAGTCCAGAGGAGGCACCAGGATGATCAGAGGGATGGAGCAGCTCTGCTGGGAGGAAAGGCTGGGAGAATTGGGATTGTTCAGCCTGGAAAAGAGAAGGGTTTGGGGTGATCTAATTGCAGCCTTTCAGTACCTGAAGGAGATGACAAGAAAGGTGGAGAGAGACTATTTACAAAGGCCTGGAGTGACAGGACAAGGGGGAATGGCTTCAAACTGGCAGAGAGTAAGATTAGATTAGATTTTAGGACAAAAAATCTTTTGCTTTGAGAGTGGTGAGGCCCTGGCACAGGTTGTCCTGGGAAGCTGTGGCTGCCCCATCCCTGGAAGTGTCCAAGGCCAGGTTGGCTGGAGTTCTGAGAGATCCAGTGTAGTGGGAGGTGTCCTTGCCCATGGAAGGGAGGTTGGAATGAGATGATCATTAAGGTCCTTTTCAACCCAAGCCATTCTATGATTCTGTGATCACTACCACTCTCAATTTATCTAAAAAAATTATGGGAAGGGGCTGATCCTCACACTAGTTTGGGGGTATAAAAGGTATTGGGGTAAATAAGCCTGCACTCCTCCTTGTGAAGTTGAGGCACTGGAAAAGGAATAAAAAAGGACTGTATATAATGGAGTTTCTGTCTGTGAAACATCAATAAGGTTATTGCCTTAAGACCTGGAGTATCCTACCCCTGCTCAAAGGTGCCTGTCCAAATTTTGCTCTTTTTATCCTTAGATAACATGGCCAAGTCCATTATCCCAGTGCAGAAATGGGAGCTAGGCCCTGGATGCTGCTAATATTTCCTCATGATACAAAGGCAGGAACAAATATCAGCGCAGAAGGAGAAGGAGAAAGAAATAAGTGATCCTGAGGACAATAAAGAATTGAAATGTAATATTCCACGTCATGCATTTGGGGATGAATATTAAAGGAAATGATCCTACTATCACGTAATTTAGCCCATATTATCAGCAAGAGGGATATGAGCCAAGGATTAGGATGCTGAAGAGCTGAATTCCAATCTTGGCTCTGCAAATGGCTTGATGTATGCCCTTAGGCAAATTCTCTACCTTCTCTCTTACAGCCTCTCTTTCTGCATTAACAGGATAATAATATTTAGATGAGCTTTGCAAGGACTAATTAGTTAATGATTATAAAGTGCCTGAATATGTAAAGTGCAATGCAAGAGCAAGGGATTATTATCATCTTCAAAATAATGAAGAATGTTTATTAGTTAGTTATTGTGATTATTTCTTTTAAACCTCTTTATTGCGAAGTGTATAAGAGGCTGTCAACCATAAAGTGGGTTTTACAAAGGGATTTAGAAGGGAGGGGTGGAGGAATGGAGGCACAGATGTAGTTTTAACGGGCAGTTTTAACACTGTTATCATGCCAGTTCCTACCTTAATATGACAGCTGCTAGCCCAGACTGGAGAGCAGTGAGCAGCAGCATTTGCAGCCTCTGGATGGTGTTTTGCCACATGTGTTCTGTGACCTTGCACTGGATGCTTTCGGGCACCACTGCTTTTTAACTGTGCAGCGCTCTTCTCCCTGCACTCTGCAGACAATTAAGGGTTCTCTGGGACTCTGTAATGAGAGGACAGAGGAGTGGCAAAGCAAAACAGACTGTTGGGTCTAGACTATGAAGTCCATGTCTGTCTGGGAGCTGGGTAGGAATGCGCTGACAGAATCACAGAATAATTCCGTTTGTGGCGTCTCTGGAGAAAACGTGGTCCAGCCCTCTTCTCAAAGTAGGGTCAGCTAGAGCAGGTTTCTCAGGGCTGTGTTCAGCAGAGGTTTGAATAGCTCCAAGGATGGAGACTCCTCTACCTCTCTGGGCAAGCTGTTCCCATGTTTGATCACCTTCACAAAACAAGAAGAATGTTAAATCCTGTGTTTAAATGACATTTCTTCTATTTTACTTTGTGCCCGTTGCCTCTTGTTTTCTCACCTGGCAACATCTTCTTTAGCTCCTCCCTTCAGGTACTAACACACATGGATAAAATACACCTGAGTCTTCTCTAGGCTGAAAAAACCCAGCTCTCTACCTGTCCTTGTATTAGTTAGTCCACTCCCTTAATGAACTGAAAAGCCATAGGCTGAAGCTGTTCCAGTATGTCCATTCCCATCTTTTCCTGGGAAGCCCAGCACTGGCCACAGCACCCCAGTAAGTCTCACCAGGTTTGTATGTAGGGGAAGGATCACATTCCTTGGCCTGCTGTCAATGGTGATGTGCTCAGTGTAGCCCAGGACGTTGTTGGTCTTTGTGTCCACCAGGACCTCAAAGTTCTGCTCTTCAAAGCTGCTTTGCAGCCAGTCAGCCCCAGCCCATGCTGGTGTGTGGGACTATTCATCCCCAGATGTAGGACTACGAACCTGGGACACACAAATTCAGAACTGTGAATGAAAGGGTGCCTTCATTTCCCAGATTGTTTAGCTCTTGGTTTGGGTTTGGTAGGTGATGATTTTTTCCAGGGGAATGCATAAGATTGGTTGATAATTCATGCTGGAAGGGACCTCAACAGTTCTGCAGTTCAAACTCCAGCTCAAAACCTGCTGCCTCTGCCCCGAGTCCTACCTTTGTGCACTGGAACCTGTCATGAGTTTTCTGCATAGCCAGACTCGTGTTCTGATATGTCTGATTGTTTTGTTGAGTGTTGGGATGCCCCATTCCCACCCTTCTTGTGCTTGGAGGATGCTGTTCTTAAAACTCTGATAAGTTTTCTGAACTTCATTCCCCTTCAGAGTAGCCTCACATGGGATCCACTGACCTGTTCCTTCAGTAAATCAGAACATGCTCTTAAAGTCTGGGATTTGCACTTCCTCTTTATCCTTTCAGGATCTTGAGCTACACTAATTGAGGCTCACTAAAGTCAAGACTTCCTGTGATTATCACCTGTTTGGTTCACGCAGATAAGTCCACCCCCACCACACCTGGAGCTAAAATTGGGCTAAAAGTTGCCCATTGAGCTGGCTGGATAGTGGACACTGAATCTGCAAACCTGCTTCCAGAATGTTTAGGAAAAAGTTAATTTATGGGTCCTTTAGCAGGAGTGACAGCCTAAATTCCACACAGCATCACATTGAGCAGGTTTATTCTCACCAGCCCAGGATCTGTGCAGCTCTTTCCACTGCATGGTGCAGACATGTTCTACATTTTCCCCTAACATCCTAATCCTTCTTGAGCACTTTGCTGTCAAAGCCCCTAAAAGTATGTTAATGCTTAACCTGTAAAAGCTCTGCTAATCTTTCTCCTGCCCTCCCACTAACCCAAACAGAAAACTGCTGACAAGTCTCAGGATGAGATAAACTGGCTCATGAGGGTGAGGAGAAGGAAAGACACTTAAGCTGACAGGTTTGATCTCCTCCTGCCACCCTTTTCCCGAAGATAGCCCCTCAGAGCTCCAGCACAAACTGCACGTGGAACAACTTCTACATGACGGCACTGCCGTATCCCTCCCGTGAGCTTCTTAGGGAAGCAACTGGATTTACTCCCATTTCTCTGAACTTCTCTTCTGGCAGTGCAGCCCAGCCCTGTGCTCTCCCTGTCAGATGGTGACAGTGTGATCTACAGGCAGCTTCTGAGGGGGAGACTAAGCTTATAAGTGCCTTAAAATTTCACATGGAGATGGGTTTTCCATTGTAATAAGAGCTGACGGTACCTTTTTGTAATCAAAATGCAAACTCCCTTCCACTGCTCAGTGCTCAGGAGCACAATTGAGAGTGACAGAATTCATTACACAACAGAGACAGATGGAGTACTTTAAAAAGAACCATACATCAAGAGTGGAGGTCTGTGAGTGTGTAGATAGTGGGCAAAAAAGCTTAAAAACTTCAATCCCCTCCATACTGCTGAAAATTACCAATCTTCTTATCTTGGCAAAACCTTATTATGCAAATAGTTGTCAAGTGGAACACTCAAATTGGCAAAATTGCTTTATTGTAGTACTTTTTACACTCCTTCCAAGAAAAGTCTGTTTTGCTGGTTTGATAAGTAAATGATTGATTACTCATGCTGGTCCGGAATAGCAGACTGGAAAATGATGTAGTAACACCATCAGTGGCACAAACTCCATTTAAAAAGGGGAACACAACCATTTTTGAAAGGAGTGCACCACTTAAAAATGGCCAAGTCAGTACCTCTTCCTTCTCCTGCTTAACCTGAAAAAAGTAAGTAAGCAGATTTTTTTCAGGCATCAAATGATTCAACCCTTTCTCTCAAAGCATTATGAAGTTTGATTGTTTTTGAACAAAATATGGAACTTGCCAGCAGTTCTTCCCTTCCAAAGGTAGTAGAGATTTTAGGGTTTTTCCTTCCTCTCAACAGTTTTTCTCTGTGTACAGCATGGGATACTTCTCTCTCTCTCAGTTGTGGACTCAGTTGTGATGAAATGTGTTCATTACTTTGACATAAAGAGAATTATTGCATTACATTTTTAATGAGAAGGCAAGAACTGGAAATGGCTAATGGAGCAGAAATGCAAACTCCCGCTCTTTGGAAGTGTTCAGCTCTTCTCTCCAGAGCTGGTTGAAACTGGCTGTTGAATCGTGGGCGCAATATTGCCAGGTGCACAGTGGTCAGATTTAGTCAGCACTTGGCTTAGTACTGACTAATAAATGGCACTGGAGAAGAACCAGATGAAACATAAAACTGTTTGATATGGTTATGGCATTATCAAAGTGATTTTGTTTCATAAAATCATAGAATGCTTTTGGGTTGGAAGGGACTTTTGAAGATCATCTAGTTCAGTTCCCTTGCCATGGACAGGGATGCTTCCCACTAGACCAGGTTGCTAAAATCCTCATCCAACCAGGCCTTGGACAGTTCCAGGGGTGGGACATCCACAATTTCTTTGGACAACCTGTTCCTCTGTCTTGCCACCCTCATTGCAAAAAAGTTGCTTCTTTATGTCAGATCTAAATCCACCCTGATTTAGTTTAAAACCATTGTCCCTTGTGTCACTACACTGACACAAAAAGTCTGTCCCCATCTTTCTGTAAGTCCCCTTTAGGCACTGGAAGGCTCCAAAAATATCTCCCTGGAGCCTTCCCTTCTTCAGGCTGAATGACCCGGACTCTCTGTCTTTCTTTGTAGGAGAGATGTTTCCATCCTTCCGATTGCTTTTGTGACATTCCTCTTGACTCACTCTAACAGGTCCATGTCTTTATTGTGCCAGGGACCCCAGAGCTGGGTGCAGTTCTCCAGGTGGGATCTCACCAGGGCAGAGGGGCAGAATCATCCTGACCTCACCTGCTGCCCACACGGCTTTTATTGCAGCCCCTGGTCATGGGTGGAACAGAAGCTTCAGACAAAGTTTATTAAAGGAGCCCTGCACCTGAGTCATGAGGGACAGAGAAGAACCCTTTGCTTTCTAAATTCCTTGTCACAGAGGAGCCTTTGGGGAGCTGGATCCAATCTTAAACTGAATTTGGACTGTCAACAGTTTAAATTTTGAAACTTTGTCCTGCAATTTTAATGATGACAAATCAGCTATATTTATGAAAGAGGAGTTATTTATTAAGACAAATGAAGAGACAGAAGATCTTAATCAGAATTACTTACTCTGCATCATAAAAGATAAAAACACTTGTTGATTATAACATAAAATGGTGAACTATATTAAAGCAATAACATTAAAGCAATCATATATTAAAGCTAGCAAGAGAAACATTACGGAGAGGTTGATGTATGTCACCACTCCCCCTTCATTTTTTGGGTACTTCTCCCTCTTCCTCTCAATCCCTGGGAAGCAACCATCAAGAGAGAGGCACTGCAATCTACAGGAGAAGCTCCATATGCTTCCAGGGGTATATGGAAGAACCTGACTCTATGGAAAATGTGCTGGACTTACAGCATAAAAAAGTTGCCTGCCAGTCACATGCCTTTAGGGCAGTTTAACAGCTTATCTGTCAAACCTTACCTCAAAGGGACAGATGTGTGTTTGAAGATGATCAGCCAGAGTGGTTTTTTAGCATTTTCAACACCAAAAAAACTCCACCGGTGCCTCTGGTAACTCACCACAGACAGCTTATACTGTTTGTATCTTCTGACTGGGTTCCAGGCCAAGCAGATAAAACTTTATCAGGGCGAGGCATCCTGCCACACCCACAATACCATCGACTTTCTGGGCTGCAAGTTCACCCTACTGGGTCTGGGCCAGCTTTCCATTCACCAGCATCCCCAAGTCCTTCTCTCCTCTCAAACTTTCATCCCCAGTCTCGTGATACCGGGGATTGTTCAACCCGGGTGCAGAACTTTGCCCTTGGCCTTGTTGAGATTTGCATGTGCCCCCCACCTCATTTATTTATTTATTTGTTTGTTTGTTTATTTATTTATTTATTAGAGGAGACAATTCTTGGAAAAACAGCCATGCTTTCTCAACACGTGGACTTAATGTCAAACGAAGCTGTCTAAATGAACAGATGGGAGATGCTATTGATGTATTTACAGGCAGATTCCATCTGCCTTGCAGGACAGCAAGGATCCCTGGTGATTGTGCTGGGAACAATCTGGAATGCAGATCACTCTGGAGTTTGCAACTAGTTCTGGAGCAAAGACAAGCTTCCTTGGCTCCAAGTGTTTAGTGAACAAAAGTGGGGAGAAAAGGGGAAAAAAGAGGCCTGTTTCTCTCCTTAACTCCCACCTGAGCTGCTGTAGGTGACACTAAAATGAGTGAAAAAGGAATCACACCATTTTTTCTCAGAGCAGGGAATGGAATAGCAATTGAAAAATGTGCCTGTGGGCTGACACTATAGAAGCTTTTTGGAGGGTAAGTAGTGATCATTTCCAACAACATGGAAATTCTCTGGAGCTTAATAGACATAATTTAGACATTTTCACAGAGTTCTTCATAACTACATAGACCAGAAAGTACATTTAAGCCTCATGAACAGACCTTGTTGCACTGAAGGTGACACAAAGCCTTTCCTCCTGGATATCACAGAATGGTTTGGGTTGGAAGGGACCTTAAAGATCATTTAGTTCCAACCCCTCTGGCATGGGAAGGGATGTCACCCACTAGATATATGACAAGGGACTGTGGGTCTGGGTCCTCACAGAAGTCAGGGAGGGTTGGTGTGATGAAACACTTTGCCAGTTATTCATGAGATCAGTACTTTACCTCCAAAGAAAGTAGTGTGGTGTTAGCTACCTTTACCAGAGAACTAATAAATGCTTTTTGTAATTATAATTTCTCAGCAGGTTGGTTCTGTTGTTTACAAATTCACATGTTTTGGTATCCTTTTTTTGTCTCTCCCCAGTGCGATGCACTCTTTTATTAAATGTAGCACTGTAGACAGCAGCACTTAAGAAATAAATACACTGCGCCTGGGTCTATCTAAATGGTGTGTTTCTAGAGTACTTTACCTGACGTAGTCTAAACATAAACAAATTATCTTGAATGCCATATTTTATGGATATATTTACATTGAATGCATTTACACAGTTCTGATAATTCTGTTTGGGAATAATGCAGCTCACGTTCAGGGCAAGTGCAACATCTAGAAAATACAGATGTTTTCCACTTCACAGCAGCACACAACCCTGCTGCATCAAATATTCCCTTTTTTGGGTTTAAGTGTTGAAATTTACACTTCTGAAACTTCACAAAAATTTTGTGTAGAACATTGATGATGCATTGATTTTCAGAAGTAATTAGAAGATCTGTCTGATTGCTTATATCTCAGCTCAATTATTTGTCCATTGAGTCTCATAACTGTGTTTTTTAGAAGTATTTATTACTCTAACGTGTTCAGGCTTAACCAGCAAACCAGACTGAGAAATTAGATCATTTGTTCCACTGGTTAATCAACCTCCCAAGCACCACGCCTCATTTCTAATTAGAATATAACTGATGTTTCCAACTACGCTCTCTTTTGTTGTCTTTCCCATTAGCTTAAGGAGTGTTTTAATAGATGGCTTTTGTTTTTCCGTCCCTGGAAATATTTAAAGGTTTTACTGTTCTGTCTTTTACTGAAAAAGAGTTTTCTAAGCCTTAAATAATTTTTGTCTTCTGACCCACGTCTTGTTACTTAACATCCATTTTAAACCCCCAGTACTGAAATGGATTGAACATTTTGGTACCAATCTCTTCAGTGTCACACAGCTGTGAAATCTCCCAGTCCCAGTTGCACCAGTGCGTGGCCGACGTTTGCATCAGACCTGTGGTCATATGATTGCACCAATAGCTCATCTCGAGCTGTTTATCTGCTTTGACTCTTAAATCCTCTACACTCTCTACATATTAAAATACATTTTCCCATTTCCAGTGTGTACATTTGCAATTCTCAGATGTTTGGATTTACATTTATCTGCATTGAAATGCTTTAATTTGTTTAACTGGGTCTCTTTCATCATCTCTAATACCTTGTGTTCATTGCAGAACTTTGAGCATTGGTGCAAAGATCAGAAATGTCAGATCCAGTGGCTGCTTCAGAGAACCACCTTAGAACTTGTTCTGTTCAATGAGTTCCTCAACAGCAGCATAAAGAATTGGAAAGCTTTGTGGACATGGTCATGTCCCAGGAAATGGATCACGAGGGATTATTGATGGTCTCAGACTTTCCTTGCCTTTCCTGAACTTGATTCCTTAGTCATCTAAGTCATCTATACCGGAAATATGCCCACATCTTTATTTGAAATGGGAATGTTTTAGTGGTATCCCTGCCCATGACAGGGGGCTTGGAACTGGATGATCTTTAGAGTCTCTTCCAACCCAAGCCACTCTGTGATTCTATGGAAATTTCGCAGTGCAATAATTTCCATAAGAGTGTTCTGGGCTGTGGAAGTCAAGGACCTTATACTTGAATTGGATTGTTAATCACCTTCAGCAATCAGTTTTCTTTTCTTTTTTATTTTTTTTTTTTTAATTTCAGAATGCAATGCAATTAATCCCAATAATTAATGTTTTAAAAAATTAAGTGTATATATATATATAGTCTAGTACTGGTCCAGCCCCACACTTTAATTCATTCTCAGTTGAGTCCTGTGTTGTTGCATTCTTTTGGGGTCAAACAGCACATTGTAGTTACCTGTCTCGCTGCTCTCGTGTTTCTTTTCTTTCTTTCTGCCCCAAATCCCCAGAACTTTTTTCTTTAGCCAGGAATTGTTTCTACTGGTGCCTTTAGCTTCTCTTTGTAATGTGTAGCTGACCTTACAACCTGCCTATTTATATTACATTTATATTTTTAAGCTCCATCTCTTAAGTAAATGAGCCATATTTAATCAATCTCTGTCAGAATCTGTCATCACTGAGGCTTGGGGATATCAGATTAAGGTGGGGTTTGGGTGTCCCTCATGGGGATTCCATGGAATATGTCATTGGTGTTATCTTTGTAAAAGAATTATAGAATCACAGAACGGTTTGGGTTGGAAGGGACCGTAAAGATCATCCAGTTCCAAGAGCCGTTGTCACACATTTCCAGTCTGGATGTAGAACTAGAGGATTGCATTGGAACATTCCTCCCCCATTCATTGGACAAATCCTTCAATTTCTAGTTGCTGCCCAAAATTTATCACTGAATCAGGATGAGATTTTAACTAAAACTCTCCATTTTTTAATTGTGAGATCAAGGCATCCTGGCCAGTTAATGGGCTGTTCTTTTGAGCACACTCAATTTTCTTTCTCATTTTCCTATTTACATGGTTTCTGCTGTGATTTTTTTTTTCTCAGAACTTTCTCAGTTTCGGGAGATGTGCCCTTTTGAGGCACCAATTATGTATATAAGATGCTACTGATTGAGAATTGATTCTGTTTTTCATCTTGAATGTAATCAAATCATAATCACTCATCCCTGGGTGCCTACAGATTTCCAACCCAGTAAGTAATTCATCTATATCCCTCATAATCAGGTGCAGCCAAGTCATTTTGCCATGGCTACAGTACCCTGATATACGAAATAGCAGCTGCAGTTTTTATGCATTAATAGTGACTCTTCTCAACCTTAGCCATATTTCTCACAAACTGAAATTTCCCTTCACAACATAGATTCTCGTTTTAATTTTTTAATCTTCTCTCATCAACAGGCGGGTGCTTAAGGAGTAACTTCATTTTCTCTGTTTTATTTGATAGTTATAACAAATCCCCACCTCTGTGTCTGCTCCTGGGCTTTACTTAGTAGCACTGAATTTCAGAATTGTGAATTATTTTGCAATAATGGCTCAGAAATAATCCTGAAATTCTTAATTGTTAATAATTATTTAATAAAAAACAGTGTCTTTGATGAAGAGTCTGCGTGGTGGTTTTGGGTCAAAGGCTGGACTTCATAATCTGAGAGTTTTTTCCCAGCCTTAATTTTCTGTGATTCTACAAAAGATCAAGCCAGTTTCCTAACCAGAAAAATCTGGTCAAGAACAGCATCTTTATTGACTGTCCTGATGAAGGTGGAGCTTTGAACAGGCCACGAGCTCAGAAAACCTCTCCTTTGGTGTGTTGCAATGTCACCCCAAGGTGTCATAGGAGATGAAGGATAAGTGGAAGTTCTCTTGCTTATATTGTGGGGTTTTTCTTCTGAAATACTTGGATTTTTTGGAGCCTGCTTACCCAGAAATTCTATGCTCTTAGGAAAAAAGAAAAAAAAAAAAAATCAGAAAACTTGAATCATCCACTGCGTGGAGATGCAAATAATAAAATAAGGAGGTCTAAGAAAAAGAGAAACCTCCTTTAAAAACCACACAATTTCTCACTTCCCTTTCGCCACCACACCCACACAGTCATTTATTGATTCATGGCAGTTACAAGTTGACAATCAACAGATCAACACCTGGGCCCAGCTAATTAGATTAACAGAACTAATTACAGAGAGATGGTAATTATTTCAGTTCCACTGCTTTGAACATCACAGGCTGAAGCATCCAAAAAGGCTCCAGTTGCAGGGATTTTACAAACTAAGGATGTGAATTTGAGAAATTCAGAAAACGCTACATACGAGATCCCCACCCACCTCTTCTTGTAAACTGCTGTTCCAACAGGAGGTTAAAAGGGTGGACCTGTTTTTATCTTTTCATTAACCCCCAGGTACTAGGTACCTCTAAACTTGAGAGGTAAAATCACATTTTTTTAAAGTATAAGCTACATCAGATGGTATTTCTACATAAGCACCCAAGGAGGACCACCTTGGCTTTTTATGCAGTTTTTAGACCTAAAAGCTTTGAGGTCTTTGTGATCTGGTGTTAATGGCAATGTGCTCTGAGGGATTAAGCTACCAGTGCAGACAATTATCAAAAACCCAAAATACTCCAATATGATGTTTAGCCGTGTGAAACAAATCAATAATGAATAACTTCCCACCACAAATCTTTTGATATAATTTCTGTTCCATTGAACAGGTGGAGCAAAAGACATAGGTATTTTTTCCTTCTTGGAAACATCATCTTTGTGTCTTTCCAAGATGAAAAAATAACAACACTACATTCACCTGCTTGCCATCTGGATTGTTTTCTGAGCTTTATTTAAAAAAAAAAAAAAAGGAAACAGTTCCAAGATATTTGCATGAAAACACTGAGGAAAAAAAAAAAAAAAAAGAATATTTGGCACGGAGCAAGGTTAAGAGCTTAATGCCCAGAATGGTATTGAAGCCACAGCGCCAACCTCCTTGGCTATTCCTTTCTCCCAACCCTTGGCACCACTGACAGCTCGTAGAGATGACAACACTTGGCAATATTGTCATGACCTACAAATTCCTTGAAGGGTGTGATATCAGATATTAGTGAACAGCTGAAAGGCAACAGCAGTCCCAGATTTACAGCTCCCCTGACATCCTTTGTGTCCATTCACCATTAGCTTTGCTCTGACATTGCTGGGACAGATTCCCGTGGTTCACATCACAGGTACGATGTCGCTCACTTGAATGCTTAGGCTTTTCCTCCTGTTTTTCAAATGCTTTTAGTAACTGGAGAGCTCCTGCAGGAGGGTGGGCTGAGACAATGGAGCAGGAAATTTTCTATTCAAGAGCAAAACCTCCAATGAACAAACAGTTGCCTGTGAAGGCAACCTTTGCTTCCACCATGGTTCATTTTTTTATTAAATCTGGAGATGTGAGCGTAGTCTAAAGTTCATGATCAGCTCAGTCTTTGGCCTTACTGCTAAAAGGCTGGGAGTAGCGTTTGTTCTTGATCCAACCCCTCATACAGCATTTTATCTGTTTGCTTGAGAGGCATGGCTGCTGTTTCCTGCTTTGTTACGTTTCTCTTGGCTGGAGAAATTATCTGAGACCAGATCCAAAAGGGACCTTTTCCTTATAAAGAGAACAGAACAGGAAAAAATGAATTATTTTTCCATCATATCTTTGCCTGAGACAGGTTCTTCCTCAAACAGAATCATAGAATCAAAGAATATCCTGAGTTGGAAGGGACCCGCTAGTATCATCCAGTCCAAATATTGCCATGGTGATCTGCGGCGTCTCCAGAGGGACCTACAGGCAGTAGCTGTCGTGGGTAACAGGACATTGCATTTCGCTGTGTCACAGAAGCACTTCCTGAAACTCTAGGACTGAAAACCAAGCTTTTCTGCAAAGAGCAGAATTAATGATGCCTAATTTGCTGTCAACTGTGCCCATGGCCACCGTAATTTTCTCTTTTTCTTTGTTTCTCCCCTTTATACTCCACTACAGATAAATTGTATGAACATGGTGTTTCTAGAAACTGCACTCTTTGCTGTTTAACCAATTAACTTCTGCCTAACCAGAGAAGGAGGTATCTTCTCTACAAGGCATCAAGTATCCTGAATACAGAAGTACTTTAGATGTTTCTGTTCCTCTCTTAGATGTGATTGAATTTGGCAAAGAAGTTTTGGACCACTTGGGAGCAGGAAAAGGACTGACAAACAGAATACCTGCTTTCCTGCAAACTACAGGCTACTGACAGGGAACATCAATCCTGCTTTAAAAGGATACGTGTAGAAGGACAAAAAAAGATTTTAAAAACATGTAGCTTCGGATTCAATTTTTATCTGTCAGCAACGATCCCACAGATAATCTGATAAGCATCAACTGTTTGCAACACTCTCTAGTAGAGCAGCATTTTGGGCTATTTATTCAGGAACTCCCTGTTTGAGAAGTAATTTACACCCACAATTTAATAAAGCATTTTGATAAGATTTAGCAGGATTATGGATTTAAAAAAAAAACCAAAAAAACAGCTCAACAGTGAATGAAGCAAAGCAGTTCATTGACATTCTCAATCAGTCCTCTTTTAAATGGCAGCCAGCTACTGCATGGTTTGAATTAGAGACACGGAATCACTGAAAGATTTGAGTTGGAAAGGGACTTTAAAGATCATACAATTCCACCCCCTGCCATGGGCAGGGACACCTTCCACTACCCCCAGGTTGCTCCAAGTTCTATCCAGCCCGGCCTTGGACACTTCCAGGGATGGGGCATCCACGGCTTCTCTGGGCAACCTGTGCCAGGGCCTCACCACCTTCACTGTAAAGAATTTCTTCCTAACTGTTGCATTTCTCTGGTCTTAAAATTAAAAACCAGTCACAGTTAAGGGGAAAAGGGGTTTTTACCTTGGTATTTATTCAAGAATCCTTAGGTGCACCACATCATCCGGGTGGAAAGCGCCGAAATGGACAACGAAATGCACACACACGATAGACCATGTATACAATTTATAGGCCTTGCAAATTAGCATATCTACCAAAGATTCCCCAGTGAGAGACTTGAAGGAATCCTCCATCCTGAGGAATGTCCCCCCTGGATGGGCCTATCTGAGTTTACAGGATATGCTCTAGAGAGGACCTTGGTCTCTAGGGCTTTCTGACCCCTAACTGCGAGGCTTCCAGGATGTTTGGTCTCCTGGCTTAACGGAATATTAGGTCCATACTAAGTTATCAAACTTAAAGAGTTACAAGTATGTGGGCTAAAAGCACTAAGGATACATAAAAGCTACATAAAAGGGTATATAAAAGGGGTATAAAAGAAAAGGCAAAAAATCATTGTGACATCATAACATCTAATATAAATATCTCTTCTTTCAGTTAAAAAGGATTCCCCCTTGTCTTATCTATCTGTCTTTCAAAAGTCCCTCTCTCTTCTTTTTAAAAGCCCTTTTAAGGTACTGGAATGAGGTTTTGCTGAAGCCTTCTCTCTCCTGGATGAAAAACCCAAATTCCCTCAACCTGTCTTCGCAGCAGAGGTGCTCCAGTCTCCAGAGAATCTTCGTGGCCTCCTCTGGACTTGCTCCAAGAGGTCCAAACCTTTCTTGTGTTGAGGAGCCCAGAACTGGACACAGTGTTCCAGGTGGGATCTCACAAGGGCAGAGCAGAGGGGCAGAATCACCTCCCTTGACCTGCTGGTCATACAAAAAAGCCAAACAATTTAGATGTTTTTTCCTATTGTTCAGGCTAGGTTGGATTTCAGCAAGGATTTTTCCTAGCTTCCTATAGACTGCTTATTTGCATCCTAACAGAGAAGCATGTTGTAAACCCAGGAATTTCCCAAAGAAATAAGGCAAAGGAAGCAAGCAGGTCTTGGCAATTATAGAAGGTAAAATGCTGGAGAAGTTCACAGAATTGAAAGCCCCAGAAGGTGAAAACCTCCTGTGTGCTGCTCTCTTGTACCTACAGCACTGACCCATTTTGAGAGAAGTCACAATAACTGGCTTCTTCTGCCCAGCTTTGGTTAATGGGTGCTTCTGCATCATCAGACTTCTCTGACTGATGGCAAGAAAATATCTCCAAAGTGGGAATTTGTGTGAATTTGTTCTCTGCTGAGCAGTGCACATGATCATTTTTTGCCCAATATTTTGCTAAAAAAGAGGGAGCCAAATTCATCAGCCATGGTGTCAAATTCTCCTTTAGAAATTTCATTCTGTGTACTCCATCCATCTTGAACTGGTTTCTGGCAGTTACACAATAAATTCGTCATATTTATGATGGAAAAATTTCTCTGTCCAGCTGTCAAAGTAGTGTTGCCACTTCTGGTATGATTTTTTAGCACTCTGTCATGAATAACCTAAAATTGTACTTTAATTTTAAATATATATGTATATTTTCCCCTTTGGGGAATAATTATGTAGTCTAGTAGAACTTGGTGCTAAAGCTTTTTCTTTCCTGAAGTTTAAATTAATTTTTTATTTTTTTCTTTTTCTTCAGAGGCATAATGTATTCCTCTCACTCCTTATGGAACACTCTAAACTATTTTCAGCTTACACTTTAATTTCTAGCTTTTTTTGCCCCTCACTTCCCCACAACAATTTCATCACCTTTTTCTTTTTTTTTTTTTTTTTCTTCAAGTTACTAATAAATAAAGACTTGGCTTCATCAGTTCTTTGACATTTTTGCAGACATTCTGACAACAGATTGAATAAATTATATTATCCAGTGTTAGCCAGACTAATGGCCTATTACAAATGGAGAAAAGCAGCACCAGGTGAAGGTTGGCATTTCTGCTCCTGCAGCACGTCAATGGGTGTTTTACTGAATCATGTGCTGCTGTAGCAAGAGCCAAACAATAACTGAGTGCCTGAAGGTGGTGGAACATTGCACATCCCTCTGACCTTTTGCTGCGCTGTTTCCACGGGAAGGGCTCTTTCCTTCTCCAGCCCACTCTTTTTATCACTGGCTCAACACTTCCTGCAGCTCATTTTGGGTCTCGACACCCAGTGGCAGCACAATAATCTCTCCAAAGGAAGCCAGATTTCCCCCTGCCCAGGCCTGCAGCAATCCCCAACTTCTTCAGGCGTCACCACACCATCAGCTGTCAACCAGTGCCATCCAATAAAGTCATCCATGATTAATTATTCTTAAGTGACAGCAGCATATTGAAACAAGCTGATAGATGCTGACAGTGGAAATCCAATTAACCTGAATTACTATCTTGATTGTGGCCCAGTTAATGTCAGCTGTGCTATGTCAGAAGTGAAGGCTTGGCTAATATAATTGTTTAATTAATTGGTTACAGAGATTAGTTGATGGGGGCCTGCCCTTACGCCGCCTGCTTTTCTTACTTTTTCCCCTCCCCCAGTGAACATTAGATTTGAGGGAGAAGCATAAGCAGCTTGTTGTCTACAGCTTTTTGCTTGAAGTGGATAAATGCAGTTCTATCTTTATATACAGTTTGAAAGCCCACAGAGGGTGTAGGGGAGCTGTTAAACTTCTGCAGAGTGTATTGTGGCCCTTTGCTTCAGTGAGTTTCACTGTACCCCATCGCTGAGATCCAAAGGGATTGTGAGGAACTTCTTTGACACGTTCAAGCTGGGATATGATGTAGTTATGAATTCATGATTTCTCTGTCTGTTAAAGCACATCTAGTGAACAGCAGGAGGGATGATAATGGTGAGGGTGGATTTATTTGTCTTTAGAAATAGAAACTTGAGTCAGAGGTGGCTGGAGGTTTGTTGCTCGTGGTGTAATATCTTCCTGGTGCCTTGAGATCGGTTCATCTTCTCAGACTTCTTGTGCTAAGACTCTCCTGCATGGCAAATAATTAAAAGCATTGAGAAATGCATTATGACCAATTTTAGGAATGACTCACAAAGGAAAAGGACCTGTTGGTGGCTCTTCCAGTTGAAGCACATTACAGTAGCTATTACCACCATCTTTGCCATATCAATTTTCATTCCTCCAGCTCTCTTCTGGTCAGCATTCAACAGCCCTTAAGCATTTAAAAGTAGCACTTCCATTCATAATGGTTGTACTCGATGATCTTTGAGGTTTTTTCAGTTTAAATAGTTATATGATAATATGCCTCTGTAAAGGATGAGATAGAAGTGCAAAAAACCAACTGTAGTCTAAGTGTTGCACTGAACCACTTACTACTAATAACTTGGAGTTTGTGAAGTAGAGCAAGAGCAAACTTTCCTTGATCTCCACCAGAAACTTTAAGATATTCTTTAAAAATACAGACAGGCTCAGACTGATTACCAAATAAGAGGATTATAGTGAAAAAAGGATCTCTAATGACTTAAAGGAGCTAGCATTAAAAAGTTAAACTTGGTAAATTAATATGTTAAGTACAGAGGCTCTGACGTGTAGTAAGGGGAAAATATACACACATCCATACAGATATCTATATGGGTTTTTCCCCATGCGGAGCTCAGCTATTTAAGCTCTTGTCATAGATGCCAGTAGAAGAGGAACGGAGAGTTAAAAGCTTTGATCAGCTGCGTGTAAAAAAAGCTGGGACACTTCACAAGTTCAGAGGTTCCCTTCACTTCTCCAGACCCTTCAAAAATATCTGGTTTCTTCAATGTCAACCTCAAAAAAATTCCATAAGCAGGACCTCCCTGGAGATGTCTGTCTTTGAGTTCTCCAAATAGCACCAGGGCATAATCTCCCATGGAAGTTTCAGTTAAGGTGGAAGTGCTCAGAATTACTTTAGAAACTTTTACAGAGCTTCAAACCAGTCATTCAGTCCAGTTTGCAGGACT
The DNA here is from genome assembly GCA_013397775.1 of Eulacestoma nigropectus. Lineage (NCBI taxonomy): Eukaryota > Metazoa > Chordata > Aves > Passeriformes > Eulacestoma > Eulacestoma nigropectus. The sequence continues at coordinate 1,572,529 of VZTE01000758.1, forward strand.
TTGGGAGAATTTGTCAATAAGTTTGGGAGGATTTTCAGATCAGCTTTATCCTAAAAAGTGATTAATGTCCTCATCTTCTCAGCAGTGTAGGAGAACCATTCACCATATTTTTAAGAAAACCATGTCAGAACAAACTGAACTACATAAACCCCTTTTTAACTTAACTTAGATGGCAGTTTATTCATTTGTTGTCTGTGCATCTCTAAGAATATTTCTTTAGGTAGTGTGTAATTTAAATTTCTTTTCCTTGGCTAAAAGTTAGTTATGGTTGAGTGACATGTTGCCTCTTGGCTGCATGCCCCAGGTTCTACAATTCTGGAGAATCCCATCTCTCTGCTGTTTTCTTAATTGGAGGAAATGCTTAGAGGTTGTTTGTTCCTTGCACAGCATAACTGGATGGAGTGGATGAGCTTTTAAATCTGAATCTGGCTCCAAATTGGCACCATGACAGAAATCATAAACACAAAGATATGTTGGATTTAATACATTTCATTGCTTTCTGCCCCTTTCCATGCTTGCAATGAGATAAAACTCAAACATGAAAACTGTTTTCACTTCCGTCCTTATAGACCTGTAATTTAATTTAATTCTTTATTTTCCAGCCTGTCCTCTCATTGCTGTGAGGGATTGATATGCTCTGTAGGACAGACTGTTGGCACTGTGCTTTGTGACATTCCCAGAGCTCTATTATGTTGTCTATCACAGTCGAGTTATTCCTACACACTTCACGTAAGAAGCCCTTTGTGCTGGCAGAGCTGACAAGACTGCCTAGACATGGAGACTGAAATTCTGACCAGCAAGGTCAGGCTCCAAGGCCATTTGTGAAGCAGTGCTGATATTCTATTGTTTGTTACAATCATCTCTTTTATTCACAATCCATTACAATTTGCAAGTACACAATGATTTTGACATAGATGCAGGAAACTCTCAGCTTTGATGGCAGTGAATAATTCTGAATGCTCTGAATGCTGTCGCATTGCCAGGGACTGAGGAACAGTGAAACGTTTTGACTTCTGGTCATTCTCAGCTTTCATATTCATTGTCCACCTTAGCTTAGATCAGACCAAACTCTGCTTTAGGATGTATCTAAGGATGATGCCAAGAGCTTTAAAAAAAATGGTTGTTTGAGAGATGAAGGAAGGGACAAAAACTCGTTCCTCTGTAATATGAGCTCCAGTGTCATACCCATAACTCTATTGTGTGACTACATAATTAAAGAGAAGTGCTTTCATCCCAGAAAGTTTTAAAGGTTTTAAGTTAGAAACGGCTCAAGCAGTTTACCTAAAACAAAACCAAAGAGAAACCCATCCCTCTGAAAACTGGATATTTAAAAAAACAGTGTTTGTGTATTGATCTTGGCAAATAATGGCTCCATCATCACAGGTGTCACTACTTTTGCTCTATTCATTTAATGAAGTCACATCCCTGATGTTATAACATGGAAAACGAGGAATGAAGAAGTTAAATGGCTTATAAATGGTCACATAACAATTTAATGAGAAAAGGAGGGATAGGTGCTATATCTGCCTATACAGTTCCCCTCATTGCCTTCTATTTTCAGATTTATTTTTGGTATTTATATTTGAATGCTGTTCTTACAAGTCCTGAACTCTGCTCTTTGACTTTCCCTCAGTCTCCATCTGTTAAACCAGGCAGCAAACCTCAGGAGAATACTGTCTCACACAAGATTTCCAAAACTTTGTGCTTTCTGCTGGAGTCAGAAGTTGAGTATCAACTCAGGCTACCTCCTGCCATTTGTGCATTTACTCCACCAGAAAAATGAAAATGAAAAAACAGTAAAGAATCAAAATACTCTTCAAATCTTGAAGAACTTGAGTTTAAACAAAGGCTTAGATCAGATATTTTGACAGCCTAACCAGTTGTCCATGGCTTCTACAGAAAATCAAGCTGCCTCAAATTTAATTCTGTGCCACCCAGTAAAATGATACGGAGGGTCTATTTCTGCTTAGTTTCACTGGTGCTACACTAGATGTGACTTTATCCACTTCTTTTTTTGTGACAGACATATAAGTAAGTAATAAAATGGAAATATCCTTTTGTCATTTAGCAATTATTTAAGATTCTCAGATTTTATGTCTTGGCTCTACTTTGAACAGCTGAAGACTCACATTTATAAAACTATACATGGGTTTAAGAAGCAGTAAAACAGATTTTAGTCTGTATTAGTCAAAGTGTGAGGTGTGCATTCCTTGAGTTCCTAGGACACAACTTGTCACTTTTCAAAAGGAAGATTTTCAAGCCTGGTCTCAATGTAATTTGCTCGCTCTTCCTCAGCCCTCTGCTCCCAAATATCCTGCATGGTACAAAGGAGCAGCAGGTTCATGGGTGCTTGTAAATATTTCCTACACGCTTTGGATTTCAGTACCAGGAAAAAAAAAATACTGTATTTAGAGGTCTGTTTAAAATCCAGTGCAGCAGAAGTTCAGCTCTGTTCCATGACATTACGAAATAATCCAGGGTAGTTTGTGCCTGTCAACCACTGCTTGACATGCTAATGATGGAAGTATTTTAGTAGTAGAAAAGATAAGAATGATGTTAGTGATACTGGTGAGCAAAGTTTGTAGGAAGTAATGTTCTATATCAAATCAACGGACACAGTAAAAAAAATGATAAAAATATTTTTCCCAATCATATCAGTAAATCTAATGAAAACACAGACACAAAACACTGCCTATTATGGTTTTGTGACGTTTTTGCTCTGGAGAATCATCAGCTCCTAACACTGACATTGTGAGGCATTAATGGCACGGTACTTCATGGAACCCCTTCCAAAATACAGCTTTATTTGTGATTCCTGGGCTGGGAGGAGCTTTTTTGTGGATCAGTTACTGTAATGTACTGACTTATGCTGATGTACACAGTTACCTTGTGGTGGTAGGGTCAGATCAGCTTAGACCTTCCATTTGTTGTTTGGTGCCTGAAGACTTGCTCTGAGGATAATTTATCTTAATTACTGCTGAGATTTGAAGGCAAATTTTAGTTCAAGAACACAGTGCCTTGAAGACAGAAAACCTTTCTTTCAGTCCCAGTGAGAACAATACTGTTATATGACAAGAGGGAGTGGCCTCAAATGCACCAGAAGAGGTTTAGGTTGGATATTAGGAAAAATTCGTGCACTAAAAGGGTTGTCAAGCCCTTGAAGTGCCCAGTGAAGTGTTGGAGTCACCATCCCTGACAGGATTTAAAACACATGTAAATGGGACATGGTTTAGTGGTGGCCTTGGCAGTGCTGGGTTAATGGTTGGACTTGATGGTCTTAGAGGTCTTTCCCAACCCAAATGATTCTATAATTCTTTTTCTAATACCCCTGGAAGTACCTTTGTTTTCTCTATTTGACTTTTGCATTTGTTTGGGGATGTTCAAAAGATCTTTCCTGGCTGATGTTCCACCCTTTTAGAAAGCGTATTATTTTTATTAGAATTTTCAAATAAAAATGTTGTCTCTAGCTATACACAGCATAATGAGGAGAAATTCTTAACTTATTTGGACCAGAGTCTTATCAGAGTACACTGGAGTTAAGCCAGACTAAATGCTTTTTTTGGCTCTGGTCCTTATAAGATTCTGCAAAGTTTGACCTGGTTGTTGTTGGCAAAAGTAGCCAGTTTGGGGGGAGCTCAAGTGTTTTTGGGGGAAGAGATTGAGCTGGTTTGAGAATTAAGACTTTCTGCCCTGAGAGAGAAACTGATGATGTACAGATCAGATAAGTGAGGTTGGTCGAAGGCTGCATGAACTGATGGGCTCAAAATGCTGAGATTGGCAGAACAATGAGCCAAAATCTGTCATTTCCAATACTTCCAAGTAGTCTCATTCATAAAATAATATAATCGAAATAATAAATAGAGCCCAGCATGAAGGTTTTCTTCGAGCACTGCACAGTTTTAATGTGGTCAAATCATTCTCTCTCTGCTCTGCTCCCTTGCGGTGTTTCTGAGTTTGAATTGTTGGGAGAGTTAAGTTCTCTCTGAATCTGGCTGTGTGGGGCTTTTAAGCATCTCAAGGTGGTTTCTTCAAGAGTATAAGCATTTGTTTTGCTACACTGGGTGAATTCTGATTTTTGAAATGCCATCTCTGGTGTTTCAGGTGCACACACCAGTCATTACCTGCTTTAAATTGCTGGCTGGGTTTGCTGTGTAAAACTCAAACAGCTGCCAGAGGTAGGTGGCTTCATTCCAGAGCTGGTAAAAAGATAATCCTCTTTACAGTGAATTTGTAAATCACGTTGGAGGTTCGCTGCCTTGAAAGGCGTGCTAGAAATGTAAGCCATTATCATGTGTTATTACAAATGATGTCTCAGCCATTAGAAAAACAAGTATATTAGGGGAATATTAAGATTGCTAATTCAAGCATTCAGAAGGTAGAAAATGCAGCAATTAAATCTGTGTGTACAGGCTCAACATCAGCCCCTGTCAGCTTTTAGGCAACCCAACACAGAAAACATTGTGCTGTCATCCTCCTCCTGATAGATGTGGCAGATGGTGAAAATTATCTCAAATTTTGAACTAGTCAAGAGTGTACAGGAACAAGGGTTTGAGAAAAGTAATATTTTTCCTAAACTGAGCCAAAATTCCCAGGAACACTAAAATGAGCACCCTTATCAAAGGGACAATCCCTTTTCTCCCTATTCCTCCTTACAGATGGCAAGGGAAAATGGCCTCAAGTTGTACCAGGAGAGGTTCAGGTTGGATATCAGGGAAAAATTCTTCAGTGAAAGAGTGGTCAAGCATTGGAATAGGCTGCCCAAGGATGGGGTGGAGTCACCATCCCTGTGAGTCTTCAAAAAATGAGTAGGTGTGGCACTTCTCGATATGGTTTAGTGGGCAAGGTGGCGATTGGCCAAAGGTTGGACTTCATGGTCTTGGAGGTCTTTTCCAACCTTAATGATTCTTTGATTTTTCCCCAAAGCATGGAGGCACAAGAGAAAATATTTCCATTATCTTTTTCGGGATGGAATACTTGGAAATTTTTTAATAGTTTTCTCCTTTGAGTTGGCTAGCATATTTTTGTTTAAAAGTAATAGCTTGAGATAGATTCCTGGCATGGAAAATCCAATCTTAGATGGTTATCCCTGGCTAAAAAAGTGGCAGAAAATACAGTTTTGCAATAGTACATGCTGAGGAATCATACCTGTAGATGGCACTTGCCCTCACTTGGGATATAGCATAGAAACATGTGGAATCATGGAATAGTTTGGGTTGGAAGGGACCTTAGAGATCATCCAGGTCCACCCCCTGCTGCCATAAGCAGGGACACCATCCATAGACCAAGTTGCTGAGGGCCCCATCCAACCTGGCCTTGAACACTTCTAGAGACGTATGTGAAGAAAATTATTTTTTAAGAAGGGAATCATGAAGAGGCTTAGGGGGAATAAGAAAACTGCCCAGAATTAGTGGAAAGCAGCAAATACATAGACATAGCATCATAAAGAAAAGTGTGGAATCACTCCAAATGACATGGAAGTGAAGGCCCAAAAACAATATGTCAAAGCCAAGTGATCCATTTCCTTGCTGCTGTGGGCTGGCCTTTCCCTGTTGCTCTCATATCTTCTGGGTTTTATTCATATGTAACTTGTCTACTTTGTTCTCATTTATAAACACTGTAAGTGCTTAATAATATTCCTGGCCTTTTCTAGCCTGCCTGCAGAAGCAGTGATATTTGATAGAAAATTCATTGTAGCTCTATAAGGAAACTATACCATAAAGGTCACCAAATTTGGTCAGTGCATTTTAATTTGTACACACATTAAAGGTCAGGTTCCTCCCTTCCACTGCAATAACACAGAGTGTTTACTCTCTTATCAGAGCTGATTGTGCATGGCTTAGCTAAGGGATCTTATCAATGTTAATAATAATAATAATATTAGTAATAATTAAAGTACTGTTGCAAGTGTAAGGGGACTTTTTACCCTCTGTATGTTTACATAATTCTTGGAGGTAAACACACATCTACAAGGTGTGATTTTCTGCTGTGTTGCTCCAATATTTCCTTTTCCTCTCCCATGAGAACTCCCCAGCCTTCAGCAGAGCTTCTGCTATTGTCCTTTGGAATGACAGCAGTTTCAGATTCATAATATCATCTCTTTATAAACACGTCCAAACGTAATTAAGAACCTGGGCTCTCAATCCAGCAGACCTCAAATTAGCTTTCAAAATGCATATTAAGGGCGTAGACAAATGCTTTCATGAAATTCCAAATGACCTCTGAGGTCAGGGTGAACAAAATTGTATGAACCTCTTTAATGTCACAAAACTCTCTACAGAGATTTGCATATAAAATGAACCATTTTATGTCAAACAGATTTGTTAATCTTACAATAAAGGAAGCAGCACTTGAAAATTAATCAGGGTGGGTTTTCATTGCCCAACAGAAGCCCTTAAAAGGACCTGACCTGATAACTGCAGGCTGTTTTTGTGTAGTTGCTAAATTTAATAATTTTTGTTTTTTATCTGGTGAATGGGTTTGCAGGAAATAAATTTTCAGAGAAGATTAGTCTGCAATGGTTTCTTTGCTCAAGCAATAGAATTGTACTTTCAGAAGTTCTTGCAGTCCTGGCTCTGTTTGAAAATGCTTCATGATTTGTTCACTGTTTTAAAATTGTGTTTAAAATATGGGTAAACATCTCTGTAGGTAAAATGGGTTGTCTTATTGGGATTTTTGACATTGAGTACATGGGTAGATTTTTTCTTGCTTACCATAATAACCTAAGAAATGATAATGGAAAAATTGACTTTTGTCCATAGAAGACAGAGTCTTGCCCATACAACCAAACTGAAAAGCCCAGGGTATTTCCAGGCCTGTTCCTAGGCCTCTCTCCTAAAGTGGACAGAAGGAGTCTGAGGGAAGACCTTACTGCTTTCTAAAACTCCCTGCAATGAGGTTGCAATGAGGTAGGGGTCAATCTCTTCTCCCAGGTAACAAGTGACGGGATGAGAGGAAATGGTCTCAAATTGTAACAGTGGAAGTTTAGATTGGGTATTAGGTTAAAAAATTATTCACAGAAACTGTTGTCAAGCATTGGAACAGGCTGCCCAGGGAAGTGGTGGAGTCACCATCCTTGGAAGCGTTACAAAACCTGTGGCTATGAAACTCGAGGACATGGTTTAATGGTGAAAATGGTGGTGCTTGCTGGGTTGATGGTTGGATTTGGTGATCTTAAAGGTCTTTTCCAACTGTAACAATCTCATTTTTCTATGAGTGTTAATATTATTTGACACTGCAGGAGGGAGGGACAGAGTCGTGTGGTCTTGGGTTAACCCTCTTGGGCAAAGCTCTTTGGTTGCTGTCATCATCCTTATCTCAGTGCCAGGGCTGAGACCTGGAAGCGATGGAATAAAGGTGGGATACTGGAGAGATTAATTTAACTAATAAAAGCAACCTGCCCAGTTTCGTCCTGCAGAAGACCTAGAAAATGCCCCATCCATGAAGTCATAGAGTGTATCTCTGCTCTGAAGTCGTGTCATATGCTCTAATGTTCCCAGAATAGAGCAGCTGTTCTAGTACCAATCCCTGCCTGAACTAAAATTCCTGTTTCTAGGGATTTTCACCTCCTTTGCAGAGGCAGTTGAGAAATCTCAACATCCCTGCCTTACAGTCCATAATGTAACCAATCCACAGAGGGTGGAGAAGCTCAATGCTGCTTTTTTTTGGTTTTTTTTTCTATTCAGTATAAATACAGGAAAAACTGTTTCCTTTAGCCTTTTCTATTATTTATGCTTGGCCTCAGCTAGTTTTTGAATCCTTAGCAAGAAAACATTTTTTTTCCTCCTTGTAAATGTGTTTGCTTGGGAATTTCCAAGCTGAAACTTGCTTTTCTGGGCCTGGGGCCGTAATGGGCTTTAATGGGTTTTAATTACTTAACTATCTGTTGTGACATAATTAAAATGTCTTTCAACATTTCACCCCCAAGAAATAAATATCTTCTAGGCTGTAAAATATGACTTGCAGCCTAATTTTCTGAAAAAAGGAGGGAAAGGTTTCTTCCAGGCTCAGTCACATCCAGTTTGCCTGTCAATACAAAGTGCTTCTCAGTTGTGTCCCTAAATAGCCTTGCTCATTCTTTCCCTGCTTTTCACTCCTGTTTCATGTGTGTTTAAAAAGCCTCTGTCAGGATTAAAATATATCTTTACTTATTTTACTAAAAAACCCTGAGAGCCCAGAAACAATAACTGTAAAAAGCCATTACATCTTGCTACAGGATTAGAGTTTTTTTTGGTCCCATGTTGCATTCTTTTCGTCTTGAGAAAATGTGTACAATGAAAATAGATTAGCTCCAATTTAATCAACAAATTCTAGGTGTTATGGGAAATGGACTTACAACAGGTTGGGACAGAGCTGTAAAACCAGAGCAGTGCTGCAGCATAGCTTTCAAGGTTTAGAATAAGCTAAGATAATTAAAATGAAATCAGATAGTGGGCTTATAATTATTTCTCATACATTTTCCAGCAGAAGATAATCTTGTAGATTTAAACTTTTCCCAAATTCAGCCTGAAATTGTTTGTTGCATCGATTTCTCTATCTTTATTTAAATATTCATTTTAAGAGATAGTTAAAGGGAGTTGATGTTTTCCAAAGTGGAGTTCCAGGATGCACGTTTCCCTAGGAGGAACATATTTTTTGGGAGGTTTTGTTAAATTCCAGCAGCTCCTGTATGTGGACAGAGTTTTATTCAACAGAACAAAATGGAGAAAGCAGCCATAGGTTTTTGTGACCTCCAGGAGTGTCTGGCAAAACCTCCAGGTCTCTGGGCAAAAAACCAACAAAACACTTATTCCCTCAGGTTTTCTGGATACTTTTTGAAGTTGAGGTGAAGACTCTCCAAATTCAGTTTGTACTGAAAATGCCCTTCAGTTGTGGATCCGTCTGCTGTGCCAATGGTCCTGGATATGTCTCGTCTGCCAACATCTAACTCCAAGTGCAGGTGGAAGATCCTGGGCAAAATGGTCTTAAAATTGCTCCTGTGAGCAATCATGGGTGTAGTTGCAGGAACTGAGAGGAGGTCACATTGCCTCAGAGCTTCCAGGAAAGTCAAGGAAGATAGAGAATAGGAATGATGCACAGTGTGAGAGAAGGATCCTCAGCAGCTGAGGGGAGGAAGAGCTGGGAAAGGATAAGTGGAATCAACTTTCTATTAGTCTGATGTGTGGGAAATGCTGCAAAAATGCAAAGCTCCCTGAAGAATTATGCTGTAACATAAATGATTCATTTTACAGGTGGTTTGGCTTTTTGTGGGTTGTTTTGGGGTTGTTTTTATTTAAATTTTTCTTCAGTCTTTCTGTGGCTGTGTTTCTGCTATTCTGAGACTACTAAAATTGTGGCAGAAACCTCGTAGTGTCTGTCTCAGGGCAGTAAGGAACTTGTCCTGGTAAGAAATCCTGTTACAGTTTTGGAAACAGTTTTCCATTTCCATGTAAGTGTAGATTAACTTTGATTCAAGGGGTGGCATCATGAATCACATTTGGTTTTTATTCCATTTTTTTTTTTATTCCTTGGGAAAACTAGAACTCTCTTGAGATCAGCTATACTTTCACCCATGGAATGTGTCTCTACTTCCTCCTCTTAAAATAGATATAACCCAATCATTGCATTGATGTTTGAGATGGAAAGTATTAATTATATGATTCTGCTGTCATGGAAACCCCATGAAAAAATCAGGATCTTTACATTAAGTGAAAGCTTTGCATGGTCTCACATGAACATGACTTTAGATAGATGTCCTAAGAAAAACTCGAGTAGATAAGTAAAATTTCTAAACATGTATGGTGTACACAGCATAATAATTATTCTCTTACTGAATACGGCAGAAATCCTACTTTAGAGGGAGGGGAAAGATTGCTCCCTGTATGTGCATACATGGAAAACACAAGCTCTGGAATTTCTTAGCTGCTCAGTGCTTACATTTCTGAGGTTGCTGTGCTTTCAGTGTGCGATGTTACTTCACGGTTATTAAAAAAGCTCTTTGAAAAACTCATTAAAAGGGATGTGTTTATTTTTGTCTCTCAATTTCCCTCAAGAATGGCAGTGGAGCATTAAGACACCATTTATAATCTCAGTTTGGCAATCAGATTCTGTTAACCTAAACTAGGGATAATAAGCAGAGTTAGTTAGATGTAATATTATTATTTATGTTGTTTATTAGTGTATATTTATGTAATATTCAGGTGAGGGTTCCCCATACCACAGTCTGCAGATTCTGTCTGAGGAAGAGAATCTGTTCAACACCCTCTGTGCTTGTATCTTTCTCCTCTGATAAAGGCAGGGAAAGGGTCCCAGGAGCTCCCAGAAATTCAGGCTGCTCCTCTCCACAGGACAGGCTCAGTGACCGCCATGAGGTGTCCTAAAATCGTAGAATATTAAGGTTGGAAAAGACCTCCAAGATCATCAAGTCCAACCTTCGTGCCAAGTCTCATGGAAGGGATTCTTTCAAGGCCCTTCCTGAAGCAGGGTGTGCACTTGTGCAGTGAAGGGCGATGCTGCTTTTGCTCATATATCAGTATTTTTCTAACTAAGTGACAAAACCCTGGGGTGCTGGTATCCTGCCTCTTTTCCTCAGGATCTGTAGGAAAGGTGGTGTGTTCAGGAAGGGATCCAAAGCTGCTTCTACTGCTCCACCAGCATGTACAGATTTATGGCTGGACACTAAAGCAACTCAAAGAATTCAACATTTTCCTTACTGAAATATAAAATAAGAAAAAAACCCCTCCAAAGTAGGAATAGACAGGAGAATCCTGCCACAGATTATATGGCTGTGAAGGACAGTTATACTAAATCTGCTAGGAGATATATTAAAGAGCAGGAATCATTACCCTGACTTGCCAGCCAGGACAAGCTCATAAAATGTGAACCAAATCCCAGGATTCAGGCTGGGCTGCATCTCTCCTGCCCTCTGATCAGTCTCAGTCTGTTTATGGTGTGGTTGGTTAAAAGCAAGAAAAAAGTAAAAGGAGAAGAGTCGGTGCAAATGCAAAATAAGAGTGACTAGGACTTTGTAATGCTAGAAAGAGGAAAATAAGGGAATCTCTCTGCAAAGGGAATGATGGAAAAGCCATGTGAAGTGATAACTCTGCAGTCTTTGAAGCTCTTATTGGGACTATTTGAGAATGCTGCTTGAAGCTAAATGACCCATTAGCATCCTCTGCTGACCAAACACAGGCTCTGACATTTTAGGAGACGAGGACATCCAAGTGCCTTTGAAAGTCTGCAGTTTCAAGCAGAGGTTTCCTGACTTGGAATTAATGAAGGTTAAAATTAAAAGGGTAGCAGTGGCAAGTCTGTTGTCTCATGGGCTGAGCTTTCAGGATGCCTTGCAGTTACTCCTGAAGAAATTAAAGCGTCAGGTGAAGATCCACTAGGAAGAAACATCCTTTTATGTGTGGAAAAAAAAAAAAGAAAAGTTAAAGAGAATCAGAGAATCATAGAATGTTTTAGGTGGGAAGGGACTTTAAAGATCATCTCATTCCACCCCCTGCCATGGGCAGGGACACCTTCCACTAGACCAGGTTGCTGCAAGCCTCATCCAACCTGGCCTTGGATGCTTCCAGGGATGGGGCAGCCACAGCTTCTCTGGGCAACCTCTGCCAGGGCCTCACCACACTCACAATAATTTCTGTGAGAGTTTGTTCACCTGTATTCTCCCCCAAGAGTCACAGTAAACTGATGGAAAAGCATGAACAAATCTGTGCCCCAAAGTAAGGTTTTTGGGAAGTGGAAGAGTGTCCCCTCACACACTCCCTCCTAGCATGCCTAACAAGAAGATCCTTCTTCACACATGCACATGGAATGATGTATTTAAAATACCTTTTTTTTTTAATTTCCAAACCAAAGAAAACCTATCTGTTTGAGTGATTGAAAAGCTGATGGAGACCCACAATGAGTCACTGATTATCTGCTAGGGAGGTAGGACAATACAGCATTTTAAGGTGAAAAAAAATATAATCTGGAAATCTACACTTTGATAAAAGCACCAGTTTGATTGGTCACACACACAGAATCATACACAGAATTACCAGGTTGGAAGAGACCTTTAAGATCATCGAGTCCAACCCATGCCCTAACACCACCTCAGCTAAACCATGGCACTGAGTGCCACATCCAATCTTTTTTTAAACACATCCAGGGATGGTGACTCCACCACCTCCCCAGGCAGACGATTCCAGAACTTTATCACTCTTTCGGTAAAAAACTTTTTACTAACATCCAACCTAAATTTCCCTTGGCACAGCCTAAGACTGTGTCCTCTTGTTCTGTCAGTTGTTGCCTGGAAAAAGGGACCAACCCCCACCTGACTACAACCACCCTTTAGGTAGTTGGTAGGTGGTTGATTCTGGAAGAGACGACAGGTCATGAGTCACAGTGCCCTGCTGGAAGTGCTTCTCCAGCTTGTTTGGGCACTGAAAGGGAATGAAGGACAGGATTTGGAGCACCAACGGAAGAGATGAGTCTCCTGTCCTTTGCAGTATAAGAGACCAAAACATCTATAGAACAGAACAGCTGGGGAACAATGGCTCTGTGGGAAGTGCAGTGCAGAGTGGTAAAAACCAGTTAGAGAAGGATCTAAGGTGGACTGGGAGACCTGATTGCAGCAGTAAGGGAAAGGAAAGGAAGGAAAAGTGAATAACAGCAGTAACATTAACATAATCTCTCTTGTGAGTGTTGCTTCAGCTGTAAGGAAGGTAAAGGATTCTGGAATAAAGCAACTGGTTTGTCACATCAAGATGATGTTATAAAGTCTGGTGGCTGGAGGACTGGTTGATCTGGTCTCAAGGAAAATGTCCAAGTTAAGGATTTCACTGAAGTCACTTTTTTGTGTGTGTATTGGATAACAGGACTACTTACACTGCAAGATGATGGAAACACCCTTCTTCTAATTCATGTAAAAAGGAGGAAAGGGAACTGAATTATCTGCAAAGATTTTAGGTAGGAAGAAACAACATTATGTCCATGGAAGTCACTAGGAAAGCTGATAGGTTGAAGTAGAAACAGACATCAGAATTAAAACTCTTCAGAATCTCTTTTACCATATCTGAAAGTGAATAAGATCAGGGTGGTTAGCACTGGAAGCACAATTGCCTGCCCTGTGAACAGCCCATGTTAGTGCTTGTCTTGATTTCAGTGCACGGCAGAGTGGAAAGGGACCTCTTTCTCTTACAGGGGACAGTTTTGTCCTGGCAGCCAGATGCACATCTGATACCCCCAGAACAAAACCAAACTGAGCAGCCTTACTCAAGTTCAGCCCTTCAAGCAGAGCCTGGAAATTTAGTGTGACACAGTGATTTAAGCAGGAAGAAAGTAGTGGAGAAAAGGGGATTGTATCGAGGAGAAGGAATCTGGATTATCCAGAAGGATAAGTCAGTCCAAAAAAATAGAGAAATTCTCTAGGTTGCACTGGCTTGTTCCAAACTCTTCTTCCAATGGAAAAATAACATTTCTTTGTGGATTTAATCTCCATGAATTCATTTCTTTGTCTTTCTCCTCTCAGCTACGAGCCAGGAAGATGAAGTGCTGCCTTCTCTCCGTCGCTTTGGCTGTTCTGCTGCTCATTGTCATAATCATCGCGGTCTCCGTCAAGCGCTGACCTGGTTGAGGTTTGCACAGGTAAAACTCTTTAGCCAAGTCTTTTATCATGCTCTGTAAAGTGCCTGAAACACAATTTGGAAACCTGATTATGGTATAAAAAAATGTCTTCACCTGCAGATTCAAGTCTGGTTTACTAAAATATTTTCCTTTAAAGGATATTAGAGCTCAGAAATATTCTTAGTGGATCCTTAAAAGTAACCCAAGGTGATATTCCAGCAAAACATCATATGACCCTTTCCTCTGCTGTTTCTGCCATGTTTGATTTTACGTGTATCTCATAGCACTGCTAAGTAATGGATACTAATTATTAGGATTAGGAATTAGAGATGCAGAGCAGTGTTAAAGACTCCCGACAGGAGCAGGCCCAGAGGTGTTCCCAAGTGCTTTTATCTTCTGAGATGTTCCAGAGACCCTCCTGAGGAGCAGAAAGACAAACAACTGGAGATTTCAGTAGGGATGAAAAATAAAAATGGATTTTTGGTGATCTTTGCTCTGGATCTACACCTAGAAGCAATATTGATCTCTAGTAGGAGGATTGGGCTGTAACCTTATCAATGTAGGTGAGATATCAAAGCAACCTCATCCTATTAGTGAAGTTTCACCCATTGTATGTTTAATCTGTAAAACAAAATGTGCTTTAAATGTGAAGTGTGAGACACAAACCCCGTTTTATTTTCCTTTCTTTTCCCTCATTGCTCTGGAAAAATGACTCATCAATTATTTCTGGCATTCTCCTTCTAATGCAAAACTTGTCTGGGTCCTTCTTTCTTTAGAAGGCTGCCAGGCCATTATTCAAGGAGAGAATATCAGATTTACAGATTTTCTACCCCCCAAAATGTGGCTGTGTGCCTGCAGCCAGGGCAGGGATTCCGACTGGTAAAGCCAGCGCCCAAAAGCAGCAAGAAGACTTTTCCTGCAGGCAGCAGCTTTCCTGTGAAACTATCCTAGGGAAAGCACAGAGGATTGGTAGATTTTGTTAATTCTTTCATTTTGCAAGAGTTCAGCGTTACTTGAAAATGCTCTCCCTCCACCTGGGGATGAGGCCTTTAAAGTGCCTTCTTTCCAGTGGGAAATAAAAGGGGTTGGTTCAAAACCATCATAGAAAGATGTTTCTTCACACTTCTTAAGCTTTGGAACTTCTTCTGCCATGACATTGTAGACATCAAAATTTGGGTACAAGAAGTAATTATACAAATCAAAGAAAGAAAAAAAAAATTGTTAAAGGATGTCAAGAACCATCTCCTTGGTTTGGATGAGGATGATCACAAGCCCTACATCATTGCTAGGAGAACTAGATAGAAATATTTTGCTACACTTGAATATTCACTTAGTTTAGCCAGCCCTGAAGTGAGGATGATATCAGTGAAATGGACCTTTGATTGATTAAATATCGATGTTCTTACAGCACTTCTATCTATCTATCTATCTATCTATCTAATCTATCATTTCTATATATATTTTTATCCCTCTTTTGCATAAGAGACACTGCTTATGGGTGCAAACAGTGATCTGTCTTGATAATTTAAATCTAGAGCAACTACAGTAATTTTAATTGCATTACTGTGGTTTTACTCTGCATTAGTTTGGAAATGTGTTCCATCACGATAATCTGTAATATAATACAATTTCTTTTACTGTAGTTAAATATTCCTAGATACTGGAAATTACAAATCTTTTCATCACTTGACTCCATCTAGACACATTTTTATCTAAATCCTTTTGGCAGAGAAAGTCAGAGAACAAAATATTCTTACAACAAAACTCCATTGGAAAACTAAAATTAATCTCCTGTTAAGACGTCCATGTCTTGAGGGAAGTGAACCTAGAGATACTAATGAAAGCCCCAGGAAAAAAGATTATGCTCTACTTTTCATCATCAGTTGTGAAACTAATTATTGAGCTTCTAAAACAAGAGTTACTCTTCAGCAGTAGAACTGGAGACAGGACCAGCACTGAGTTCTACTGGAACAATGATGATTTATGATCTTTATAAGTGGTTCTTAATCTGGATTAGCCCAAGTGGTGTGCAGCAGATTTCATATTTATACTTTGAAGATTTCTAAACCAGGATGTTTTCAGGGTTTCCGTGTCCATAGTGATAGATACAGTTCTATTCTGAATTTTAATGCAAATGGATTTTTAAGAAATCTGTGGATTTTAAAATATCAGTGGATTTAAAGACTACCTCAAGAAACCGGTTCATATAAAGCTCTCTTACACACTTTAGGGAGATTGGGAACAGCTGGGCTTTAATGTGTCACAGCTCTGCATGACTTCAGAGAAAATAAAGGGAGGAAAGCAAGTGAGAGAACTATTTACTAAATACTCTGATTGGCACAGGACATATCACTGAATAAAATCCCAAGTTTGGTAATGACTGGTAAGAACTTCCATTTAACATCTCCCCAAAATGTGGGCTCCATGCTATATTAGTAAGGAGCTAAAAGAAAAAGCACCAGCCACTCCATTCCAGTGGTTTAAATCCCATTTGCAGGGTATTAAAGTCAGGCTTCTTTAGCTTTCATGAAAGGTGATAAGAAATTTGAAGGTCATTATTCAGTGAATTAAAGAAATTATGTCATTAATTTATATGATCGCTATTTATTGTTTTGATCATTAGCATATAAAGTATTCTTTTTTTTTTTAATTGGTTGATGTTTCTGCTTTTGCAATAATGATACTGAATCAACAGTTCTTCTCAAAAGAAGAATTTTGTCCTCACACCACAAATCAGACACGACTTGAATACACAAGCCCATTCCTTCCATAGGGAAGATCACTGGATGAATCTTGCAAAGTCAAAACCAGTTTTCCCTGTGAGTTTCCCAGCAGTTGTGCCATCACTGGCTGCTGGCTCAGCACGTGCAGAGAGAGCAGCTGTTCAGGAGAGCTCCCAGCCCTGACTCTTGCCTGTCGAAGGCCCTGCCATAAGTGTGTCACTGCTCCCTTGGGGCGGTTTTGTCTGGCAGAGAGAGAGAAATGTGTCTACAGAGAGTGCAGAGAAACTCCTGAGGACTTATGTCTGTACATTTGTTTGCTGACACCTTAGGAAAAAAGCCGAGGAACTTTTGGGTCACGTATTGGAGCAACACTGCAGCTGCTCTTTTTGCTGTTCTATCAACTTCAGTGACCATTTAAAAGGAAAATATTGCAGGAGCAGTCTGAAAGAAGCCTTTTTGTTAACAACAGCTTTGTATAATGTCAATATTTCAGCCTAGACAGACCTTCTGTGCCCTTCTTTTGACTCATTTGCATGAGTGCACACTTACTCAAAGTGACAATCAAGACTGCTGGAATCCTAAGTTTTAAGGGTTTCTTTAATAGGAAAATAGAGGTGACAAACTTTGAGAAAGTTACTGCATGTATGTGACAACTGGAAAATATGGTTTCCAACAACAACTTCATCACCTCAATCCCATTAGCCAAAGAAAGAGAGAATGAATAATGGCTTGATTGAGCCCTCTTCTTGGAAGAAGTCATTGCAGCAGAGGGTGCCTTCCCCATTACCAAGACACATTGCTGTCAGACAAAGGTTTCTGAGCTGAGCACACAGACTTTGCTGTGTAGATTCCTTAAATCCTGTGGACTGTGATTCATCAGATTCTCCTAGCCTTCAGCAACTTGAAGCTCAAAACCTTCCTGATACAGGAGACAAGTTATTAAATCTTTAACAGACATTGATTCATTCCTTTTTTGATAATTTGACCATTTACATTTTGAACCATCATAAACTTCTAAAATATTAAATATCCTGAGCAAGGAGTTGCACTCTGATGACAGTCACCACATAGTCTTGTATGTACAGACAGAAAATCCATAGAATCGTAGAATGGTCTGTGTTTAGATGGGACTTCAAAGATCATTTTGTTCCCAAGATCCTGCCATGGGCAGGGACACCTTCTGCTATCCCAGGTTGCTCCAAGCCCCATCCAAACTGGCCTTGGGCTCTTCCTGGGATGGGGCAGCCACAGCTTCTCTGGGCAACCTGTGCCAGGGCCTCACCACCCTCACAGTAAAGATTTTCTTTCTAATACCTCACTTAACATCTTGAACAATATCTCCTTAATCGAGCTGTAGTCCATGTAAAAAAGTAATAATCAGGCTCCAGTGTATGCTTCCTGAGTATGCAACTGTCTTGTTTTGAATTTAAGTTGAATTAATTACCATAGAAAAATAGAAAATATTGGTTTAGTTTGGATTATTTTTCCCTTCCCTCACAGTTATATCTTTCCTTGTGTAATTCATTTATGGGTTTCTTATGTGGTTAAGTGTTTTATGTAACCTGATCAATGAGGATGAGGTTCAGACAGCTGATTTTACACAGCTCATCCTTGGTGTTTGTTTTTCTTTCAGACCTTATGTTTTTTGAGCTGGCTGGATTTTTTTAGTACCTTGTGCACTACACTGCCCCTGTGAGCTGTTCCTGTTGCCACCAACAAATTCAGTCACAGCCTCTGTGTGTCGGGGTCGTGAGGGCCGAGGTGGCAGAGAGGGAAAGATTGGCAAGTGGCTTTGTGGCACTCAGCAGTTGCAGGTCTGTTCCTTCCGAGCAGGAGACAAGTCTGGGCACCCTCTTCTGACACGCACAATAGAAGTTCTGACATTTGCCAGGTTCATCTCTCCCTGGCCGTGTCAGGTTGCTAAAGCACAGCAGCTCCTCCTCAGTGTTGAACAGAGAAATAATTTAACCTAAGGGACATTATAAATAAGGGCAAAGCACAGACACCTTTGTTTCATGGTATTGCTTTTGCTTTTTAAATTGTTATCACAGGGCTTTACTTGGTGTCTCTGTTTTCATCACACATCTCTATGTGGCTTATTACGTGAGTGGCTGAGTTTTCAAGCTTGTTTCAATCTTTCAAGCTCTGTAAGGGTCATAATATTTTTGGCAGCTGTCATTGAAATCCTAAAATAATGCACCCCTCTGCCCTGGCTGTGGCACTGCTGCCATGTTTGCTCTGCAGCACAATCTGGAATCAATAGCTCTGCAATATTTTTTTTCCCCTGTATCCTATTACTTGGGAAAAAGTTCTTACATTTAGAGTCAGGTGTCAATTCTTGTCATTTCAATTCCTGTCTTTTAGTCTATAATTAATTGCTCGGATTTTGGCACCTCTGCTCAGTTGTTTCTCTGGCAAGAAGACTGAGGTACATCCTGATTCTGCAGTAACTTTTTGCTTCAACTTTAAGTGAGTCAGAAATGAGAACTGAATTTTCACTGAATAATAGATAATAGGCCTGGGTTTGTGATTTGGCCCAGTTTCTTAAATTAGGCTAACATTTGTATTCTTTAAGACTTTCCTGATTCCAATGGCCACATCTCCACTTCTCTCCGCTAAATAAAATCTGTGCTGCAAATATGCAGAAGAGAGAAATGATTACTAGAATAAAAAGGAACTGTAAGAGACAAGAGTCTGCTTTATGCAAAAAAATTCCTCAAAATAACAGGGCAAGAAAGGCAGAAGTGACACGAAATAGGTAGATTAATTTCTAAGAATTTCTTTGAGTTTTCACTATTGAGACAAACCTTCAGATTAATGTTTTGATGGGATATCAGACGATCAAGTTACTGTGTTTTAATGTATTTCAGATTACGATTGTTGCCCATTTTATGGTCTTTGGCCTTTACAAACATCGCATAATGCCAGGTCATTAACTCTGTGACAGAGTGAAGGGAGGATGTATCACATTACCTTTGCTTAAGAGTCGATGTGCAGACAGTTCCTGCAGCTCAATTAACTTGAATTCATTGATTTGATGCCAAAGTCAGTAGGACTCTGGAACTGCCAGCAGCTTTCTTCGTCCCATCTCAGGTTTCTTTGCCATCAGTAGGAAAATGGGATACTCCCACTGAACGTCTGTGCACGATGCTGACCCTTCCGATGGATGCCAAGTCTCTGATCTGAACTTCCCAAAGCACTCTGAAGACAGTAATTATTTATGCTTTGTAACTCCTTTAAGCTTAAACCATCCTGACACACCTCTAAGGACCTGGCAGAAGAGGGAGATTTTCAGCACATTCAGTTTGAACTGTGAAACAGCACAAAAATGGATGCACTGATTCAGACCAATGGTTTTTCTGTCATTTACTGTCCCATTCACAGATGTTTAAGGAAGTAACATGTGAAAAGCTGATATTTCAGCTAGAATTGTGGACAACACCAGCCCAAGTGTGGCTTTAGTGGACTTAAATTTCAGTTTCAACTCGGACAAGATTGTTGTAAGTGTAAGTCTGAAACACTTGAATGAGTGAGTGCCAAGTGTCCTCTTCCCTGTGGATAGTCTCAGGTCCTCAGGAGCAATGATGTCTGAGGGAGGGAGCAGTTGGTGCTCAGCTCAGGGAGCAGTTGCAGTGATTAATGGCTCAGGAGGGTTCTTTGAGGCATAAATCAGTAGCCCCAGGAGAAGGGAGGATTAAACTCTTCTAGAAGAGCAACACAGAGTAAGAAACTGCTGTCACGTCACTGCACCACTATCACCTGATAGTTTCAGTTGGCAATGCTGGAATTATCTCTCTCATAGAGCCCCAAAAATACAGTGAGCTTTTGCTGTTGTGAAGGACAAGAGCAAAGATCAGCACAAGGGAGTCCATCATTCATCCTGGTGCCCGTGGACTTGCAGTGAAGTCAGTGTGCGAATGTGTGTGGTTCTTTTTGGTAAAGCTAAAACAGTGAATTCCTCTGTGAAGAGCAGTTCTTTTTGGCCTAGGAATGATGGGGACATGGGTGAGGTTGCTGCCACTGGGTGCAGAGCTTGGTGTTTGGAAGATCAGGGGTGGCCAGTTCTGTTCTAGCCTGTATTGATCCAACAAACCCCACAAATTCTGTATGTTTCATCATCATTCCAGTCATCTCAACTGGCTGGACATTGCCTGTCAATCGGAAGTCGAGAATAAATCTCGTTTTCCTTTGCTTCCATTTGCAGCCTTCACTTTTGGCTTATTAAACTGCCTTTACCGTGCCCGAATGTTTTTTGTTCCATCTTATTTTCTCCACCCCCACCCCTGCTGCAATCCTGCTGAGAAGGGAAGTGATAGAGCAGCTTGGTGATCACCTAGTGTCCAGTCAAAGTCAACCCACCACAGATTCTCAGAGGTTTTCTTGAGAATAAGGCAGCACAAAGTTCATCAGAGCCGTTCCCTACATGACAGGGTCTGAATCTCATTGGTATCCAAGCTGCTTGAAAGTGTTACTTGACTGTTATCCTTGGTGGTGGTGTCAAAGCAAGGTAATTTTGGATCAGTGTTCTGTGGAAGAAAACCTGAAAATCAGCACAGGAGGTTTTCTTTGGTAAAAGTGTGTTAAAGAATAAATGTTTTGTCAGTTTGGCTGGAAAATCTCGTGTCCCAGCAGGGCAGACTCTTAGAAAGGCAATACATCTGTGATTGTCTCTTCATGAAGAAAGATGTTCGAAGGGACAGTGTGTTTGGTGTTGTGCCTCTCAAAGTGAGGTAGATGGGAAAATTGTTCTGTTTCTTTAGTGCCAAAATTCAAGTGCTGTCTTGGGGCTGTTCAACAGGTTGGAAAGCGTTTCAGTGTCAGAGGAAAATCATTGCAAGTGATTAAATGCACGCTTTCAATTGCTGTGCTTTGTCTCAGCCATTTCCTCTGAAGCCCTGGTGGTAGTCCCAACCTTTTTTGGGGACATGGCCTCATCCCATGATGTGCTGCAGGTTGTTAGATTCTCCTTTGCAGCCACGTGACTCTTTCCAAGCAGCCACAATGATCTGGGAGTTATTCTTTAAAACTGAGAGTGACACCAGGCAAAGGGTAGAGGGCTTCTTCAAGGCTGTTTCTGTGGCCTCTTTTTCTTCTTAGAAAATAAAAATATAAAAACATAAAAATTCTAAAAACAAAAATAATATAGAAATTCTAAAAATCCCACTTCACTGCATTCTTTCTAATGTAGTGGTAGCCATGTCTTTGTTAGCTCTCCACCTGCTCTAGCTGAACTGAAATGTCCACATTTTGGTAATATACCTTTGACAATATATAGTCTGTTCAATATGTAAATAATAACCTCCTACTTGTAATCATCTCTCTGATGTGAGATTCTCAAACCAACTTTAAAAAGAGAATTATAATTCCATCCCACTTGATGAATTTTCTGAAATATTCCTTGTAGTTTCATTAGGCTTTAAAAGGAGTTGGAATATGCTTCACAACAATCACTCATTTACAGAATGTGCTTCAGCTCTCAAAATAGGCTCTTTAGATGTATCTGGAAAAGGAGACTTTTGACTTTAGTAGTCAGTACTCTCTATTTCCTAAAAAACTGCTGGAGAAATAGCATTTTTACTTTTGAGTTTGATATGGAAGTTGCTTGAGCTTTGGCAGATTATGAATTCCTCAATTAACAGCCGTATTTTGACACTGAAATGGGATTTTTACATTACAGTGTTGCTATATAGTCCATAAAGCATTTCATTCCTCTCACAAGTGGGTCACCAGAAATTACTACATTTGCGGGGCTTGTACGAAGAGGCACCATATTTACAACTGTGCACCTCCAATGGATCTCATCATCCCAGCCCGGAAGGTGGGCGAAGTTTCTTGTCACTGAAATAATGAGCAAGGTGGAGTGGAGGAAGATCACTTCAATTTGCACATTAGCGAGGCTGATTGAATTACCTCTCTTTAGCTGAACTGCTGTGGCCGTCCATGCACAGCCTGCTGAGAGTGCAGAGCAGAGCGCATTAGTCTTGATGTCATGTCATCAAAACTTGCTAAGAATAACGTCCCAGCCATTGCTGCCTCTCAGCTGACAAGCAGTAACTCATTAAACAGCAATAATTTGATCCCTTTTCACTGTCTGCCTGCTCTTCAGATATTAAAAAAAAAAAAAAAAAAAAAAAAAGCGTTATCTTCTTTCAATTTTTTTTAATCAACT
>VZTE01000759.1:8723-192294 GCA_013397775.1 Eulacestoma nigropectus
AGCCCGCCACTCACCATCTTCCCCGGCCGCCAGCACCAAAGAGGCCGCGCCCCGCCCCGCTTCCGCCACGGCCCCGCGAGCGCTTCCGGGGGCGGCCGCTCGGGCGGGCGCGGGCCCGGGCCCTGTGTGGGGGGCGCTCGGCGGGCACAGAGCGCGGGCCGGGCACCGCCCGCAGTTCCGGCACAGCGCTCGGCACCCCGGGGTGCCGCTCTGCAGCAGCGCCCGCGCTGCCCGGCGGGTGCCTCAGCTCCACGTCCTGACCCGGCTCCCACCGATAATCGAAGTTACTTTGATAGCATCACAGAATCATCACTTTTGGAAAAGATCTACAAGGCCATCCAGGCCACCCGTCCCCCCAGCAGTACCCAAGTAACCCTTGGTAACCCCTAAACCACATCACCCATTGCCAGACCCCGGCGCCTGTTGAACACCTCTAGGGATAGCGAGTCCACCACCTTCCGGGTAACCAATTCCTGACCACCCGAACAGTGACAAAAATTTTAATGTGAATGTCCTATTCCTCAGTTTAAGGCACTTTTCTGTTCTCCTCTCTGTAGGCACAGTAGCAGAGACCACACCTCACTACCCCTTCCTTTCAGGTAGTTGTAGAGAGCAATGAGGTCTAATGGATGACCTTTAATGAGTCAAATTCAGGGACAGGGTACTCCTGCCTGTAATACGTAACTGTGAAAGTAAGCTGCCTTGAACAACAGGCCCTCCTGTGCTCTTTGTCTGTCCATGTCCTCTCCCAGACGTCTCTACAGCGCTAGACAGTCTGCCTGGAGTCAAAAGCATCACCATGGACATTATGGGCACAAAAAACAGAGGTGGTCCCAGTACCAAGCCTGAGTCCAAGAAACATTTGGACAATGGTCTAGACACATGGTGTGTTTCTTCAGGCTGTCTTACGTAGGTCCGAGAGTTGGTTGATGATCTCTATGGGTCCCTTCCAACTCAGCATATTCTGTGATTCTGTGAAAATCTTCTATTTAAATTCTCACGTGCCTGACTACTATGCATCTTTAGTAGACTCATAATCTATACACAATTTTGTCTTGAGAGAGTTCATTTCAGGGGAAATAACATGTGCAGAGAGAAATCAGAGAAATCTTATTACCAGATCGTTACCTTGTCATCCCAAACAAAGCTAGAAATTGACATTAAAACCTATGTCTTTGTCTTTGATTGTAGAATTATGTAATTTGTCTTACAGTACTTGATGAAAGCATGTCTTTATCTGGCAGGCTACATCTTACTCCTGGTTTCCTGACTAAAAATGCAGCTTTTCCAAAGTACAGCTGTCTGGGCCCACCAGAAGCCAACAAACTACGTGGAACCCTCCAACTGTGCATGAGTTGAAACCCTATGACATGAAGCTCATTGATCAGAAGAAGGGGTAGCCCCCATGGCACAGTCCCCACATTAATGAAGCTGTGTCTGACCTGCTGCATTTTCCCTCCTGGACAAACCATGTTCATATGGTTGTCTCAGTATTGATTTATCCTCACTTGTTTCGGAGTGCAGCCTCTTGTTGAATTCTTTCAGTGCTAATTTATGTGCTGGGAGGATTTTGACCTTTGCTAAGGTTGAGGGATGGGGTAAAAAGCCATTTTGACTCCAGCAGCACTGCTTCCAGACCCAGAATGGTGTGGCTCAGGCTATTCGCTCACTTCTCTAATTTTGGGTGGCAATTTCTGTTTTTGAAATAACGGAAGTCTTTGCCTGTATTCATTTTACCTCACAGGAAATCCAGATGTTTGCTCCATCCATGGTCCTTGTCTTGGGGTGACTTTATGATGTGTATCCCCTATCGCCGGCTCTATGCCCAGACATGAGTCCTGTGCCTTTCTGTGCCTTTAAAACTGGGTCCGAGAGAAAGGGAGAAAAAAATCCCCGAGGGGTTTTGTGTTCAAGGACACAGAGATAACCCCCCTGCGTTCTACTGCTGCGGAATGGAGGAAAGCACCTTCCTGCTTTTCCCCCCTCTTGGCTCCTTTTCTTGGAAGAGAGAGACGGAGAGTTAAACTCCTTTGCTTCCGTGGGACTTTGGCTTCTTCTTCTTCTCTTCTGGAACTGTTCACAACACCAGAACATCAGAACCTCACTGGGAGACCTTAGACCTGGGCCTGGAGGGGCCCAAGCCAAACTCCAGCTCCAGAGGGGAGAAAGCGACACACACAAAGGACTCTGAAATCTACCCAGGTTCTCTCCACAGCAAGAAGTTTTATTATTTAGCATTATTCTTTTTTTTCCCCGTGCCTGTGTGCACTTCACTTGTTCAATAAATAAGTTTTTTCTTTTTTGACTTTTCCTCCTTTTTTTTGAGGAAAATTCTTTCCAAACCTGATGTGGGAGGGGTGGCTGAAACCTGCCTTCTTTGGAGGGGATGTTCCTCCCAGAGTGTTTCCCTTTATTTGTCTCAAACTGGAACAGTCCTGCAGTAGTTAAAAAGGAGAGATTGGTTCCAAATGGTAAATCATCCATCTTAAATAAGGTTTCTAAAGTAGGGTGAAAAAATGATCTCTGGGAGGAACCCTTCTTCCATGAATTCTAAGAGAAGCCTAGCCAGGCCCCTTAGGCGGGGCACATAAGTGGCTGAAGTTAGGTAAAATTAATTTTACCCTGACTTGACTCAATGAAGATATTTTATGCAATTCTGTCTTCCTTACCAGAAATCAAAAGAGAAATCGCAGTGTCCTATGGATGAAGTGCTATTAAGAAAAAAAACAACACAACACTTAAACGGTGTGAATACATCCTAAAGGCTGGAGTCATATTTCTCTCAGCAACCTTGCTGTGTGCCTTTTATCTAGTGCCTCCTTTGCTCTTTCTATCTCACTAGATCTCAGAAATGTGGAAGATGGCATGGACATTGGACAGGTGCCATGGCAACAGCCTCCAAAGGAAGTCTGTTGGTTTGGCTGCCTGCAAGAATATGCAGGAATTATTCTGTCCTTTGTGGGATAAAAATAACGTTCTTCATTTACATGTCTTCAAACCTGTTCAGAAAGAAAGATTTTTGCTATCATCATGCACTTGTCTTTAGTGTTCAGGAACACTTTTAGGGTAGAGAATGGGCAGAGCTGTGGCTGACCCAGTACCATTCCAGAAGCTCTTAGCTCATGTAAGCTCTCAGGGGAGAACAGAGTTCATTGCCCGTTGCTCAGAATCCACAGGCTCATGTACTGGCAGCTACTGAATGGCACCAGTCTAAATTCAGCACTGACTAATTCACACTGCTTCTTTGTTGCCTAGAAAGTAATCCAAAATTTAGAAGGTGACATGTCTGGATTTCAGAACTGTCTTTTTGATGTAGAAACAGCAGTCTGTCACTGCAGCTGGTCTCACGTCCCAGCTTCTGCACAGCAATTTTGGTCCAGCCAGGTTTCTTGATGGAAAAAGCCCTTTGTTGTGCCAGCAAACAGTAATCCTATTAATCTTCTAGGTTAGGATTTATTGAATACTGTGTTCTGCACCATGTTCTGCAGCCTGGCTGATCTGGTTGGGGTTTAAACACTGAAGTAAAAAATAGATATGCCTTTAGAAATAAGCCTTAGAGACAAGTCTATCTCAGGGACAGGGAGACCAGAATCAGGGCTGGCTAGGCATTACAGAGGAAGGGGGGTGTGACCAACAAATAACCTCAGTGGCATTTGTTTTGCTCAGTTTTGATGTCATGCTACTACATCACACCATTACTGCGGTGCAGTACAGCCAGGCACACCCTGTGGTGTGACTTGATTCAAAAATAGAGGAATTGAACTGGTTTTACAGAACCTGAACTGCTGAAAGGACTAGTGTGTGGCAAGCACACAACTGATATCCAAGCAAGTTCAGTCTAATGTCGTCATATGGCATCACTCATTTTTGCACGTGTAGCACCCTTAGCGCAAGCAGGGATGAGTTAAAGGGATGGGAATAGTGAAAATTCAACCTTCATACATAAACATTTGAAGCTAGTCAGCACTTAATATTATCTTCAGTTGTTTTCAGTGGTGCAGACAAACTGAAGTCTATATTTTGTATTAGGATCTCTTAGATCAAAGGAATGCCTTTCAGTATCCTCTTGAATATTGAACACTTTGACATAAATAACAACATCTCAGGAATGCTGCAGGAAAACTGAGGAATTCGAGGGCAACATTTTCTTGGGAGTTGATTTGGATGTCTTTGTTTCTGGGTATCATCTTGATTTGCAGAGATAGATAGCTAGGTTGGAATTAGTGGAGAAGACACTGATTATTTGTTACCAAGCAGGCAGAAGCAGCGTAACTTCATTTGTATAATATCCAGATTCTTCAGTTTGAAAACTTTTGCATGTGAGTTTGAGCCAGAAACATTGGTCACCACAAGATGACAGTAGAGTTCAAGTAAAACCTTTCTACTAAACAACTCAGTAAAAACTCTCAAACAGTAACAGTAAATTAGGTTAATACATTGAAATATTAATGAATATTATCTTTACATTTCTTACATCTCTATGACAATAACAGAAAATTTTAGCAAACAACAGTGCTTATGAATAAGCCTGTTGTATCCTGCTAAGAAACTAATAAGCACAATAGCAAGGTCTTTCTATTTGTTTAAGATGAAAATGAATAGAAGAAAATTAAACAGCTGACACTAACTTCTGAAATTGCTTGTCAAAATATAGTGGAAATGATAAAAAAATTATAACAACTCAGTATTTTTTATTACTATTTTATGGCAGCCTTCCAGTACCTAGAAGGCACTTACAAGTAGGATGGAGAGAGACTTTTTACAAGGGCATACAGTGATAGGACAGGGGGCAGTGGCCTTAAACTGAACAAAAGCAGGTTTAGATTAGGTATTAGGAAGAAATTCTTTACTGTCAGGGCAGTAATGCACTGGCATAGGTTGCCCAGAGAAGCTGTGGGTGCCCCATCCCTGTAAGTGTTCAAGGCCAGGCTGGATGGGGCTGAGTAACCTGGTCTAGTAGAAGGTGTCCCTGCCCATGGCAAGGGTGTTGGAACAAGATGATCTTTTAAGGTCCCTTCCAACCCAAACCATTCTATCCATTCTATTGTTCTCTTGCCACTCGTTAGCATGAGAGAGACAGACTAGATTATAGCCTTCAGTCCACCTTGGGCACTAATACTTATAGATCACGGCAGGAGCATGACTACCATCACAAACCTAGCAGGAAGAAGAGTTCCCCACCTATTTCCTCAGCTGCCTTTAACCTTTATTTTAGAGTAGTTTTGGGGGGGAATCCTGGTTTCCTCCTCCCTAGAAACCACACTGGAATCTTTCTTGTTCCATTTGGCTAGGGGAACAGGGAGAGCATATCTCTGCACAGCACAGAGATACGGGACACATTTGCTACACAGTGCAACAGAATTCAGAAAATTCAGAATTTTAAAATGTGCCTAGTTTTTATTTGTTTGTTTTTTGTTTTGGTTCTGTTTTTGTTTAGTTTTGATTCTTTTTTGTTTTCTTTTTAGTGCTTATGCTTAAATACATTACAGGATTGTGGGGCTTTGTTGCACCAAAGTAATTCTCAAAGGGGGTTTCACTGATTGCAAAGTGGTTGCTTGGCAATTTGGGCTGATCATCAAGCAGGGTACCTAGGAGAAAGCCACAAATTCCTTTATAAGGTGACAGCCATTTACTTCTCAGTTGTATAACAACCTAATATTCTTGTCTTGTTAGTATTACTTTGATAAAAAACAACATCTAGTGATCTTGTATTGTTTGATACTGTTGTCTTAAAACTTCGTTGCATTATTCGTGCACAAATGTATGCACAAACAAACCTAGAGCAAACTTTATATTGAGGAGGTACAAAAAGCATTTGAGCTACCACCATCTGGTATTGTAGTCTGAATCACATTCCACACCTAGCTTCTAACCACGTTCCTCTTCATTGCAGCAGAAAATATTTTAGTGAGTTGTGAGGAAAATGTTTGTATCAGTACAGACTGCAAAGTACTGGACTTACTTTTCCTTCAGATGGTTCTGGAATTTTTGAGAAAATGTTTGTCTGAAATGGAATAGGTGTGGTGGATCCTCTGGTGGAAAGGCAAATAAGCTGCACGACCTTCTGAGGTTCCTCCCAGCTGTATTTTTGTCATGCTGTGATTTTATAAAAGGCCTCTAACTATAGAGACGTAACTGTATCTCTAATCTCTCAGGCTGTCATTTTCTCAGAAAAATGCATTTGACCAATTTTATACTTGGAGGAAAAAAGGTCAGATCTTCATGAATTCTGCTTTCAGATTTTATCTACTTTTTGTGTTGTGGTGGCTGGCCGAATAAATGCTGGGGCTGCTTTCTTACAAGCCCACTGAGAGACCTGCATTTTAAACATTCATCTTTCCTCAGGGTTGTGTAAGTCTCTGACTTGCATTTTTGGAGTTGTTCTACTAAAGCACGTCAAATCCCAAAGACTAATTATTGAAAATAATTGTATAAATGAAAAGGAAATGTTACCTAGTCACAATCCTGAGATTAGCTCAGTAGGTCAGAACATGGTGCTAAAACACCAAGGTTGTGGTTTTGATCCCTGTATGTGCCATTCACTTAAGAGCTGGGTGCAATGATCCTTGTGTGTCCCTTCCAACTCAGAATATTCTGTGATACATGTGTATATCCTTCTGTGCAGACACATACACAGATGGTACACGCTTAGCTGTACTAAAAATGTTTTCTTTCCTTTCTTTTGTACTAAAAAAATAGCAAAAGCTTGTCTTACTTATAGCTAGACACAGCCTATACCTAAGCCCAGGCATTATGGTTGAAATTTGCTAACTTGGAAGCCTAGTGTCTAAACATAACTTACAGTGTCAATTATTTCATACTTCCAAATGTTCTGTATGAATGATACATGGGCATAATCTTTGGAAAAGAAATACAGTATCAACTGGTTGGGAAAAAACCAACCCTTTTCTGAAGGAATGTTAGGAGTAAAAGTCTTTGCCAGAAGCTCAGAAAAGGAAGCCAGCTTAAATTTAAAGCTGGATTCAAGCAGTTAGCTATCTTACCCTCTCAATTTTCTCACTTTTCATGTGGAATTACATGCTTGCCTAGTTATGTCTCTGTCATCACATTCCCTCCTTGTGTTCCTCAGCTATGCTTTAAGTGCCTATGTGAATGATTTTATCTTTTGTAAAAGTATGGTTTTACTAAATGTGAATGATTTTACTTCTCACCAGCCATTCCTTAGAACAGGGCTTGATATTCTCCTCCTGGAAATGCTGGAGAAATGCTGATACATGCCTTTTTACATTGCTTTCTGTCTCCCAAGGTAAGCAGGTAATTCAGTTTTACAAAACCAATCCAGGTTTGGCACCTATTAGTGTTAAAAAAACTGGTACAGCAAAGCATGGTACAGTAAATTTTCAAATTTTTCACGTATATTGCAATTAAAAGTATCCAAGTATGTGAGTAAATGCAAAGCTGTGCACAAAATGTAAGGTATCTGATTTTCTTTTAGAAATATGCATTTCTCACAAACACTCATTGTTTGTAAGTTTCAAATTTTAATTTAGATCTGCCATTCAGGAAGAAAGATGGAAGGTCAAAGAAGAGAGCATTGAAGAAAATTGGGGCACTCATGTTTGATCTGAAAACCAGCAAAATGAGCCTAACATATTAGTTGTTTGTATATTTATTTACTTTATCTCACATCTCACTTCAGGAGTCCTAAATAATTTACATTTTTATTGCTCTGGGACTACTGCAAGTGATTGCTTTCCCTGGACATCCGGTCCCTTCTCTAGAAATAAAAACATAAGCTCACTTTAAAGTAGAGAAACCTGTCACTTGCTTAGCACTCTTTACCCTGTATGGATTTGTGGGGTTTGCCTTTAATTTTTGGAAATGAGACACAAGCTGTAAGAAAAAAAAAGGCTTTGCAGTGTAACAGACAAATGCAAGTTCTGTGTTTACCGAAGATAAAGGCTTATTCCCCAGGTAAAATAAGTTCACTTTCCTTCATCAAAATCACTGTTGCATTTTATTATTTTCACCGGCTGAGAACCTTGCCTAAGTACAAATGAATTGCTTACAAAGGTCAGCTCAACTTTGCAGTTGTAAATACTATCTTCTGTTTATTCTGGAATATGTTTTCCCTGTGTCAGGCATTTTCAGCTTTGCATTTACTGGAACTGAGGCATACTGGCTCCATCAGGGAATTCCCCTAAAAACCCATGCATAATTTCACTCTTACACTACTTCACTTTAACAAAAATAGAGGACAAAATAGTGCCTAACCTTACTAGTGTGTGCAAAGAGGACACAGAGAAGAAATTGAGCTTTTTGAACTTCTTATTCCATCACAAAATGGAACTCACAATCCTGTGGCCACAAGACCTGTATTAGACTAACACACACAGCATGGGCAGTCTTCCAGATGATGCAGGGCAAACTCAATTTCTCTGGCAGATGGTAGAGAATATGCCAGTGTGTACAGTTTTAGATCTGGGTTATCCCTTTAGTTAGTTGTTAACTAATTGCACAGTTTTCAGCAGAGCTTGAACAAGTGTTTGGAAGAGATGTAGCCTAAAAAGTGTTTGCTCAGGAAGGGAAAAATGTCTGAGAGAATGTTGCACTGTGAAAAGGTCATAAAACTGTGACAAGTCCAAGCCTACTTATTCTTAAATGTATTTTAACAGCAGAATAAAATATGGTAGCCCGCCCAGTAACAGTATCTGTAATTTACTTTTTCTGCTCTGTCTCTTGACCATTTTACTAGTTTGTAGTTGGTCTCAGTGCAAAACTGACCACCAACCTTTCGCAGAGTACCTTTCTCATGGCTGAGGCATACTTTTACGTGGAGGCATTTCCCTGGCCTGGTGTCCTGGCGTAAAGCCCAGCTGGCAACTAAGCCCCATGCAGCTGCTTGTTCCTCCCACAACAATGGGATTGAGGAGAGAATTAGAAGGGTAAAAGCCTGAAATCTCATGGGCTGAGATAAAGAGGGTTTAATAGGGAAAACAAAAGCTGTAAACATAAGCAAAGTGAAGTAAGGAATTCTTTCACAGCTACTCATGATCAGGCAGCTGTTCAGCCATCTCCCGGAGAGCAAGGCCCCATCACACATAATGGTTACTTGCGAAGACAAACATCATCACTCCAAATGTCCCTTACTACCACCTTCATCTCCCCACATTATGTACTGAGCATGATGTCATATGGTCTGGAATATCCCTTTGGTCAGCTGGGGTCAGCTGTCCCAGCTGTGCCTGTTGCCAACCTCCCACAAGCCCCCAGCTTCCTTGCCAGCATGGCAGTAGGAAAAGCAGAAAAGGCCTTGGCTCTGTGCAATCCCTGCTCAGCAATAATAAAAGCATCTGTATATTATCAACCCTGTGTTCAACACAAATCCAAAACATAGCCCTGTACTAGCCACTGTGAAAAAAATTGACTCTACCCCAGCAAAAACCAGCACATCTGCTTTCATTACTGTCTCAGAAGACGAAACATGTATTCACCAATAAATGAGCAGAATTGCGTACCTGTCTTGCCATGGGACCCTACAAAGGAGGAAACAGGAGGCTTCCTTGTCTGTTGTTATCACAAACCTTATATTTTACATTATCTTTTTGGAATTATCAGTGTTTATCTCTTATTTTTTAATATATAATTTATAAAAATCTCAAAGTTATTTGCTAGTTCTAAAAAGTCTGGACATAGCTGTTTGTGGAATACTTTTTTCTAGCTATTAAAAGTTCTACAGAACCTCCACCTTTATTAGAAACACCATACTTTTGATTACTTTCATAAAAGAATAGGATGTCTAAGTGGGGTCAAGTCCAATCTCCAGAAATGAAGATTCTTTCAGAGATGTTTAGTGATATGGTTTCCACTATCAGAGAAAGCATTTCCTTTTAATGTAACTCCAACTAATCAAAACTGTTGCATAAAAGTAATTGGATGGCAGGATAGGAAGAAATTTTCTGAGATTTTTATATCTGGAAATAAAAAAGTACATCATTTGTATGGTCGCATGTGACCCTGTGCTTAAGTCCTGCTCCTTTTAACGGAACAGCAAGTATAGGCAGAAGCCAGAATAACTCACTAAGCTTATAAGCTTGTTGTGGAAGAAACAGCAAATGTTGAGCACATCTAAACTTCTCTGGGCTCAGGTGAATCTCTGCAACTGCACTATCCCTTTCTCATTGCTGGTATATGTTTTCAATTATCGCAGTCTGATGGGGGTTGTGTGCATACCAGCCTAGAATGAGGGACAGCCAGAGTCAAGGCTGTGTCATTTCTGTTTCTACACAATGTGCTGCATCTCTGTTGCCTCTGTGAAAGTTTGCAAAAACTTAGTTTATTTGTTGAACGTTGTTTCCAGGTGGAAGATATCCACAAAAGCTTATTCCAGGAAGTTTCACAGTAGCAGTTAGGGTTAATTACTGACTTCTCAAGTAAGCTGACAATATTAAATGAATTAATTAAATGACAAAATTAAATGAATTCCAGATGGTCCTAAAAATGTTGTAGTTCAAAAAGATATCCTAATAAGATCTGTGTCTTTGAAGTCCTGCCTTTATTTTGTTCCCTAACTCTCCTTTACAGGAAAGGAGACTTTGTTCTGCTTATTGGAAAACTTTTTTAAGGTTTTAATTTCAAGATACGTGGAAATTTTCAGAGGGAGACTAATGGACTTTGATGAAGGATTTTGTTCAAGGTTTGGTGCTTGAAGCATTTTAGCTTTTCAACTAGTTACAATAATAAATCTCGAATATATTCACTGATTCAGAAAGAACTAGAAATATAAAAGCATGGGCAAGGTTGCTAATGGTTGATATTTGACATTCTATTCATTCTACAGAGAAATCAGAAAGAGATGTTTTAAAAACCACTAGGACCTCAAGCCAAAAGAGATGTGGATTATCAGTGTGAGATACTGCTCTCTTAGGCAGTCATATAAAGCTCCTCATGAATTTATGAAAATGTAGGAAATAAACTTAGAGTAAACAATGTAGAAAAACACAGGGAAAAAAATCAACAAAAACTTAAATCATTGAATCCTTGCGAAAAAATGGCTTTGTTTGGGTCTGAGGATTAATTGCAGAGAACAGGGTCTGCAATCCTCCCTGTAGTTTAACCTCTGATACATGCCTTTATACACTGTGTGTGGTTTTGTGTCACTGTTAACACAAATGGAAGAATACTTCCACTCTAGCCTGTTTCATGTGACTCTTTCTGTGTTGGCATATTTAAAATGCTAAAATCTTGATACCAGCCTTCTGATTCATGAAATTCACCTATTTTATGTATGTGTGAGCCCCTCTGTTGCTGGACACATGAGAGCATATAGATCTGTTGTAGACACAGTACCTCTGCTTCTGCACACAGCTGGCAGGTGAGCTCTCAGGAGAGCTTGTGCCAAAGCCCTTGACCCCAGTGAGCTCTGTGGGCAAAATTCTCAGGTTGAGGACTTGAAGTGGATCTAGCTTGCTCCCAGCCCTTGGTGATGAAGACCACTGAAAATCCCTCTCATGTTTACTAGCCATACTTTATTTGTTGGCATCTCACCAGAGAGATGGCCTGAATCGGAGCAGTATTTGTCAGCCTAAAAGGACAATGTCTCAGGGAGACAAGGATCAGCAACAGTAGCAGTGAAAAATAAGTATTCACCTTCAGTGAACAGCTAAATCAGGCCTGTCTAAGCAACTATCTCTACATAGTATGGTGCATTTGGATGCCACCATCCTGTCTAGGGGAGTCCTTTGAAGCAGTGAGGAGTATCTGCTAGTCTGGGATGAGCAGAAACCAGAAGAGTTTGTGCAAGATGGTGGTTCACTGGCACTTGAGCAGATGCAATGGCTGGCTGCATCTGCAAACAGAAGGTTCTCCCCTTGCCCTCCTTCTTTTCCCACTTCCCACCTCTTTTGTCCCATCTCTCTTCTCCATGACTGTGTATGTTTTTACCTTCTCCTTGGGTCTGTGGCTCACTGGACCTTTCTGAGAGATGATCTAACTCATAAAAACAGCTCAAACCCACAGATTTCTTTTTTTTTCTGGATTTATTTTCTGCTATTGTGATAAATTAAACTGTCTCAGAGGGGACTGAAGTGTGCCAAAGCCAGCATCAGATGTGCAGAAAAAGCAAGCACATGGTGGGGATTGGGAGGAAAAGCAGGCAAAAATGTGGAAAAAAACAGAACAGTAAATCAACTTTGGGCAGATTCAAGCTGCTGAGTTTGTTCACCATGTCTTTTGTTTTAAGATCAGAACATAACTCGAAAGAATAGTAATTATTAGTTTGCCCTGTGATGACCTTTGTGTATATACAGAATGTCTGTGCTCTGGACAAGTCTGATGTCTTGCCGGTATACCACTGAAGCTCTTTGAATTTTGAATCCTAATAACTTTAGCTCTTTTGTTCTAATCCAGTTCTTTCAAACCAGAACCCTCACAGCTCTTGTTTGTTTGACGTAGCTTCTGCCGCATACAAATTCCAGTATCTAAGGCAATATCCTTCTACAAGTTCCCCTGAGAGAGAATCATTTGCATTAAAGTTAGCACAGCAGTAATGCTGTTTGACATATTTCACGGAGACACATCCCAAGGCATTGTCATTAATCCTTGAAACGCAGCAAATACATTAAAAGCAAAACAGGCAATTAAAAAGGTTATAACAAAACAAAAAAAAAAAGTGAGATGGCCTTAGCATACAGAAACAAATACAAAAACTCTGCAAATCAATTTCACAATTCAAAACCATAATAACAGGATGTTCTTTCTCCACTCAGTTGTCACTGGAACCTTGGCATTTGCAGCAGTCACAGAGCACAGATTGTCTTTAGGGCTGTAATACATAATGAACTTGGACAATGAAGACACGAGACTATTTAAAGCTTGGTAAACTATTGAGTAACCTTAGCATCAATCCTATAAAAGTCTGGAAGTCTACAGGGAAATATCATTGATATAATTATATTCTGGCTGACCTTAGTGTGAAGTAGAATACAGACAATACTGTTTCAGGCTGTCTCTAGACCAGGTAGGATATCATCAGCCCAGCAAAAGAAGCATTGCATTAATCACTGCTGTGCTAGGACTGTCATTTGATGCAAGACAAATTGTGCCCTGCCTTATGGCTAACCTTCTGTGTCTCTCAAACTACTCCACTTTTAATCCCCTAAAACATTGGTTTTAATTCTAAAAATGGTTTATATATGAATACACAGTAGAAGTGTATTTATGAATACACAGTAGAAGCAAGAACCAAAAGTTGCTATGATGAAACAGTAAAATGGTTACTAGATTGTTGCCATTTTCACAAACACTAAGGGAAAATCTGCCTCTGCTTCTCTGTAAGTTGCACTCTGCCCTTTGCTACTGTTCCATCAGGGGAAGTCATTGGGGAGGTCCCCAATCAGGCCTTTTATTATATCTGATGTTATTGTAGAACTGCATGTTAGTCAACCTGAGACTGTACTAGGTGTTGCACAGTCACAAAATTCAAATGTAAGTAGATTTTTATGCTACTTAAGTATAAAAATGCTTATTGCCTTAAGTGTCAATAACACACACAAAAAAGTAGGAAACTATATAAATTGTTCAGAGCTTAAATGCTAAGTAGAAAAAAAGCTGCTGTAAGTACCCTGTGAAATGAAATAAGAATCACCCATTCCCAGTCCCACTGTTCTAGAAGAGAGGCTGAACACCCATCCACTACAAACCAGTGAAATGCCATGAGGCCTCTGGACTTGCAGTTCTAGGAGCAGCACAAGTCCAGCTCTAACCGTGTTGGTTCAGTTTCTTTGCTTTTGTTACCCTGAAGCAAGGATCAATAAAAAAGCAAGGTCCTATTTCCAAATAAAAGAAGATAAAATCGTTAGGTTGAAGTACCTGAAAATGTGTACTAAAAGGGCTATTGTACAGCATCTGCCAGAGCAACATTTTTGTCTTGCTGAAATACTTTTTGCAGGAAAACATTCTATCAGTATAAAGTAATTTGAATATGATACCCAATACTGTTAATGATTTGACTACCTATTAATTAGGACCAGACCCCTGCCAACACACACACTTTCTTTGGTAGCTCTACTTGTCCTCTTTTATATTTATTTGCATGTTTTGTTTGGGACCAAATTACAGTATGTCTTGATCTCGAGGGTTATTATAGCTAATGACATACTTACAGAAAGTGAAATTGCTATCTAAGCCATTGAAACAGCTGACTGAAAAATCAAGACATATGTCTGGATAGATAAAATATTCTTTGCAGTTCCTGTATTCTGGGCCAGCTATTAAAGGTCTTAACTCAGTTCTAATAATTTCCTTCATAGGCAAATTGCCACTGTCAGTGTTGCACAAATTGGTCATAAACTAAATAGGTGCATGAGGATTTTGATGAAAAGCAATCAAGTATGTACAGAAGCATTGAAAGTCCGTGAATTACATTATCAAAGAGATTCATAGTTGCTAAACCTGAAAAGTTCCAAAGACAGGCTCATCTAAATTGGCCCTGAGGAGTGGCCATAGGTATCCTTCACATGAATGGAGCGGTGTGAACCAAGATACAGGCATCTCCTTAAGGAAAGGAGACCATGCCAACAGACCATAGAACTCACCATGTTGTGATGCTATGACATAAAGCTTTTAGCTTTCTGAGGACTGTGTAAGCAGTTCAGAATTGGTGTAGTATCTGAGATCTAGTATATGAGGAGCCTTCTCATAGGGGCGCTACTTTTCCATGAGGGCTTTATCTGGGGTACACTAGGATAAATGAAGGTAAATTTCCCCAGCGGTGGCATTTTCATGCTGTTACTGCAATGGATCAGGTCTGAAAAGCAAAAAAAAAATATCAAAACTAAAAATAAGAGGACATGGCAGGGTGAGGAAAGAGAAAATTAGGTGCTTTTACTTCTGTATGAGTATCTCCACAAAAAACATGCAGAACCAGGCCAGAATTGACCAAAACTTGCATTCAGATCCATAAGCTGATTTTCACTGTGAACTCTGATACACAAAAATCAGCATGACTGCAGAAATGGAGAATGAAGATTTGTTTTTAAAATGAAACCTTAGCAACATTAGCTTTATTCTAGAGCAGCTCTTCCTGCTGCAGCTGTGAATTCAGCTGTGGTGTAGTGCATGTCGCCTGGGATCTCTCAAAAGTCTTTTTCAGAGAAAAGAAACTATGAGAGAGAAGATAAGGAAAAGATGATTCTTCTTTCAGGAAGTGCTCACAATTTTCTGCCAGCCCCAGTTAATATATCCAAGCCTTGATTTATATGCCTTAAAAATCCTCAGCAGCTCCCAAAGCAGGCTGTGTCCCTGGAGAGGACTAGATGGGTTAAGGTTAAAATTCCTTGGCAATATTCACTCTTTTTAGGGAAAGAAAAGCAGAATAGCAAGGCAGAGCGAGAAGAGATGAACAGCAACAGACGGACTGACTGACTCCTTTGGCTTCCAAACTAAAAATGCTGGAAGCGCATTTTCCCTGGTAATTGCTGTATATCTGAGTATTTTGTCTAACATGAAGGTAAGACAATTGCTTACTTAATTTGTACTGAAGAACTGAATATGGAAAGTGCAGTGAAATAATAATTTATATGGAGAAGTAGTTAGCTGAAAAATGTAATTGCACAGCATTGCAAGAAAGAAGAAAAATAAAAAATGAGAACTTGCACAACAAAGCTGAGAAAATCAGTGTGACATTCTCCTTTTATTTCTTAAGCTGACTAGTGTATAGGTTGCAGAAAACTTGAACAACTGCATGAGCTGAAAAAGGGAGGAAAAAGTAGAAAAGAAAAGTAAATTTGCTTTCACTTCTTTTTTTTTTTTCAGGTGCTGGGGATTTTTCTGTTGCTGGAAGTTTCAGGCTTCTTTCCCATTTTTTCCAGGTGAAAATTTATCTAATAAATTACGTGCTGAAGGTTAAGCATGTATAATTGTGGTGCATGATGTGAGGCAGGGCTTCAAGGGGTTATCAGGTATATTTCTTGAGAGAAATACACTCTGTTTGGTGTCAGCTCTGCCACTGCCACTAGCGGGGACAGCAGTGAGGCATTATGGTGTCCATTAACTTGTACCCAGAGAAGTCAGCCGTCCTTGGGGAAGAGAGCACAAAATGGTGGTGTGAGGCACAGCAATCCATGCCTGTGAAACACAGCACAGCTTGCCCCAAGCCAGCCCCAGTCCCAGGGACACGTCGCACCCCCAATGCCTCCCATGGAAACTGGCAGTTCCTTTTGTTGCTGATCTTTAGGCTAGGTGGATGTGTCTAGTTTCTTCTTTTAGATGGCCAGAAAGCCCAAGGTGGGACTCATTTCATTCTTGCACATGAAAAGCAAATCCAAGTGGTTTTATAGTAAGCCTGGTCATACCTGTAGTTATTATTGAAGGTCTGCTTTGCCTTTTAGGAAAATTTTGCAGTCATGCTTATGAATGGAAATCCCTGATGCTTTTCCTCTCTCTTTCGTGTTTTTTTGGTGTGGTTTTGTTGTTGTTGTTGTTATTCTTGTTGTTGTTGGTTTGGTTTTTTTTTTTGTTTTTGTTTTTTTTTTACTGCAAACACCAATACTGGAGCAGCCCTTCCCCTCCCGTCCATTGCCGCTGGAATTCTTTTGGCCCTTGGTCTGAGTGCAATGGCTGTACTCAAAAACAGGTATAGATGGACTCATCTTTTCTGTTTTCATAACCTCATAAGCATCTACTTTTTTCTCCAGTACTTAACAAGCCACTCTACCATTAAGACCCCAAACCAGGTGCCAAACAAAAGCTCCAGCAGAACAAGAAGGCTGAAGAGCAAAGAATTAAGAAGATAAATCCTCCAGTCCGTCCCAATATATTTCCTTTCAAAGCTATGATGTTCATGTTGTAAAATAATTTGTGCTCTTTTTATTTTGGTGATAGTTTCAAAAAGCTGAGCTGAACTGTCTGGTAAACACAGATATTCCTCCACTGCTGCTGGTTTGTGCCAATTCCACTGATTTTTCATTAGTGGCATCATGTCACAAGGGAAGAAAACTTGGTTGCAAAGTGTTACCTTCAATGAAAATAAGTTGATGATTTTTACACTGCAACTTTTTTGATGTGCAAGACACTTGCTTTTGATTTTCCTTCTCATTTACTTTGATGTTACATCAATTAAGGAGGGATTAGTCAAAATTAAAAATGTTCCATGAGACAGTGCTTACTTTTTTTAGAAACAAAAACTAGCCCACTTGATGTAAGATTTTATCATCTTCCTTAATGACATTGTTTACTTTGAAAAACTTAAATTCGTATCAGGCATGGTTAGTCCTATTAAAAATGCAAAAAAACCATCTAAATTTCTTAGCAGCTTTCTCTTGACTTCAGTTATGTATTAGATTTTTGAACAAACCAAGCCAAGCTCATGCACCAGTCCAAAGACCTTATAGATAAAAGACTTGTCTTTCTGTTAACTTGAGAGTTTGCTACTGTATTGTGGTAATACCAGGTATGGTTGCTCTCAGAAAAAATTGTGACTGTCTAGTGTAGTAGTATTGTCTTCACCATGGCAAACTATTCTGGCTTTGCATTTGGATTTTCTAAGATCTCCCTTGGTTTGCATTCAGGTTAGGAGACGGACAGTGGCAGTTTACGGCCAGTATGGAGGAAACCCCTGCTCTGGGGATGCCTTTGAAACAAGACCATGCACCCCCACAAGGGGATGCCCAACAGAAGATGGCTGTGGTGATCGGTTCAGGTGTTTCTCAGGTACCATCCAAGACCAGGTTCAGTATTTTCTAGTCATGAAGTTAAGAAAATAACCTTGTTATCTTTCAACTTTAGTAAATGGACAACGTATTTGCAGAATTCCTGATCTGCAGATGAATTTGACATAGGTGAATGTTTCCTTTGTTTCCAGCCTCGACTGTGCATGTTTTTAATTTCATCTGGAGTATTGAAGAGCATTGAAGATAATATGCTGTAGGCCTGGTACCCTCGCTAACTCATTCTGCCTTACTCGTTTGCCCCAGAGAAAAGTTTTTTCATTATAAGGAGATAGTTAAGGAATGCTGCCTTAGATTGATGTCTCAAAGCTGTTCTAGGTTACTTCCAAACATGAAATGACCTGGATCATGGAAACTAATGCTCCATAAAATGTATCCAGGCAGCTCCCATTACCTTCACAGAAGAGCACATTATCTCATAGATAGACATTTATCACAAAGGACCATGATAAACATGTTTTGGTGCTACTAGGGAGACAATCATAGTTAATCACAAGTGATTGGGCCAAAGGGTGAAAGCTTAGGAAGTACATCTAGAAGTCAACTGTTTCATTGATATATCATAAGCCTTGAGTGGCTGTGGCTCTCTTGAGTGTACTGTGCACTGTTTCTTTATGTTTACATTTAATGTTCCACAAGCCCTCGTGGGCACAGGCTGTTCATCACGGGAGTGAATATGCTAATTAATGTAGTAGATTAATAGGACTTCTGCTTTGATTTTAGATAATCTATTTTTAAACTAACAAACACTTCTTTCCCGGTGCATGTTCTGATTTAGGTCAGTGCATTAGCAGATCCCTAGTGTGCAATGGCGATCAGGACTGTGAGGAGGATGGTGCAGATGAAGATCGATGTGAAGAGAAGAAAACTGTATGTGATATTGACAAAACACCTCTGAACTCAGAACTCACAGGAGCAGGGTAATGTTCTGTGCCAGGCTCAGTAGCACCAAATGCACCTATATTTTGATGTGTTTGCAAGCTCTGGGTGTACAGATAGATTTCCTGGCCTTATGGTAAAACATCCCATATGCAAGTGTTCAGTACAATTGCTTTCCACCATGCCAGTGGTTCAGTGCAGGATGTACAGGTCCTTTGACACGAAGCACAGAATAAAGCTTTCAGTCTTTCATTCCTGCTATTGAAAGACAACTATTAAGATATGAAATCAAATTTCAACTAATAACACATGATCTTCAGCATGGAAAAAATGAGACAGCAATGCTCATTCTCATTGCTGTTGCATTTAGCACTCTAGATTCATATGGACTTCTGTTTATAGATCGCAACTGCAACCAGGAAAATAATTATCTTAAGTCTCTTTGGTGTTGGTTTATCACTTGTTATGCAATACACTCCAGATATAATAAAACCCCCCACATTTTGGAATGGATGCCCTGTTTTTTCTGTGTTGCAGCAGTTGTTCAAACAATAAAACTTAAAATCAGTAGAGATAGATATGAATGTCTTAATCTATAGAGATAATGACGTATTAATTTTTGTTGACAAACCAAGACTAACATTTCACTTTCAGTGTTGTAACATGCTATGCATACTGCAGTTCTGCATGTATAGAAGTCTGTCAGGTGATAGACCTGTTAAATCAGCCTGTGATCATGCTTTGCAGATACAGCACTCAGTTATAATGGCTCTGTAATCTTTGTCTCTGTCTTAATGGCATATTTTTTCTTCTTGTAGCTTTGATATTATTACTGGTGAGACTAAGGGAAGAGTCATTCATACAAAAAGCTTTGGAGGGCAATGCAGGAAGGTCTTCAGTGGCGATAGGAGAGAATACTACAGGCTGAGTGAAAGTGTTCTTGCTTACAATTTTCAGGTATGTTTCCATTAAGCACAGCTTTGTATTTACAGTCAGGATTAAAACTGGGAGAATGATGCAAAATTTGCAGGGGCCCTTGGCAGGTATGCTTCCCTAAACACAGCTCACTGACACCTGTACCCTCTCTGCAGTTGCCTATTATTCTGAAATACAAATTGGTGTATACTTTGCTAAAATAAAAAGAAAAAGAAAAGTATTAATTCCTTAAATGTGATTTCTAAATCTCTCACTGTTAGACTGAATGTAAAGCTAATCTCCTTAGCATAAGCAGTGGCCTGAAGCACCCTAAGAAGTGCTTTGGGGGTGAAATACAGGGGTTTGGCATGCTTTCTGTAGATCTCCCAGAGATGTTTTGTTTGAAGTCACTGTCTCAGTGATTTGGTTTGTCTCATATTTATCAAAAGCATGCCAAACAACCCATAATGTACTTTACTTCATAGTGTAAATACTTGAGAGATATGTATATATAGATACAGCTATAGATATATGAATGAATGCCTTTCCATGTTTTTCCAATTGTGTGCAGTACTTGATATGAAATCTAAAAGGGATTCAGCCTCAAAAACACATCAGCTTATTTTTCATCAGTAAGGCCTTGCTCTAGTCTATAAGTTATCATTTTTAAATCCTACACTAAGCTCTTCATACTGACGTCTATCTTTCACCTTCTAGGTTAAAGTTCAGAATGATTTCAGTTATGAGTTTTTCAACAGCACCTGGTCTTATATGAAATGCGTAGAGAGGTATGAAAATTCAAACAGATACAAACACACACAGAATGAAAATCTGCAAAAGGTACATATAACTCGTCACTGTAGCTTAGTATTTTGCATAACTATTTTCATCATTTTATTCATGTGTTTTTGTTGTGAGATGCAAATGTTTATTTTATAAAGACATTTCTGGCACAAAGTACATGACAGTAAATATCTCGTAAAACCTTTAAAAAGAGATCACTGGTTTGCTTATCAATCCAGAAGAGTTGGCTGCTGTTTCTACTTTCTCCGCCTTACCTATTTAGTAGTAATTTATTTGTTTACTATCTGTTTTTCTCCCTATTTAAGGGAGAAATCATTGGCTTCTTCTCATAATTGATTCATCTTTTTTTTTTTTCCCCCCAAGTGGTTTATTGCCCCTTTTTTTTTTCTGCTACCTCTTGGTCAGTATCTTGGAGCAAAAAGATTGAAATAATTCGGTGCTTAAAATTAACTTATTTTATAATGCATTTTCCATTAGTAGAACTCCATTAAGAGAGATATCTGGTGTCTTTAACAGCCAGGAGGTCACACTGCTCATGCTTTTAACTTACTTGAAAAGGAGCATTAGATAAATAATTTGAGAGTAATTTTCAATTATGAAGTACAACCTCTATCTTACAGCAAATAAAATCAAGTAAAAAATGTATGCATTTTATGCCCCCCAGGCAGACACTAACAATGACATATTTTGAGACTCAGCATAACCAAGTTCAAAAGCAACTTTGAGAGTCTGAAGTGAACAGTATTGTATAGGCATATCAGATTTTATAATTAGGCGGCATCCTCAAAATGGCTCGAGCCCATTACAACAAAAGGCTTACC
The DNA here is from genome assembly GCA_013397775.1 of Eulacestoma nigropectus. Classification (NCBI taxonomy): domain Eukaryota; kingdom Metazoa; phylum Chordata; class Aves; order Passeriformes; genus Eulacestoma; species Eulacestoma nigropectus. The sequence continues at coordinate 29,830 of VZTE01000759.1, forward strand.
TAGACAAAACAGAGTGCAAAGAACAACTGTACTGCCTGTGATTTGCTTTCAGACAAAGCTTATTAACCTTCTTCTGCCAAGCTTCTGATTCTGGAAGCCACCATTAGCTTTGAAGAGTGATACTCTCCTTTCTCACTTGTCCTTATGCTTGTTTTCAAGTACATAGAAGAAAAAGAAAGATGTTGCAGCAATTATAAATAAAGGTCCAACCATATTTCATGACTTCAGGGTGTTCTTTTTGCATTTACTGTGTTGCTTAGACATATCTAACAGCTCTGTAAAGCTGTTGGTTAGTTGCCAACATAATGTGTGTGCCATCTGGCTATTAGGAGCCACTCTGATAGTGACATGGAGCATGACTGATGGCTTTTCCTTCCCCCAGAGTAAGCAGCTGATGGTTGTTGAGAACAGTGTGGAAGTTGCTCAGTTCATTAACAACCGCCCAGACTTTCTCACTCTTGCGGAGCCTTTCTGGAAGGAACTGTTCGACCTTCCAGTCGTTTACGAGTACAGCATCTACCGAAGACTTATTGAACGTTTTGGGACACACTTCTTACACTCTGGGTCTCTAGGAGGACATTACAAAGTTATTTTTTATATCGATACTGACAAAATGAAAGCAGAAGGTAGAGTACTAGAGTATTTGTTGCAGAAGGCAAAGTCAGTAATCAAGAATAGAAATTTATATGCATGTTTTTTCCAGCTAATGTCTAAAATCAAGTAACAGAATTTTCCAAGTTACCACATTCTCTTCATGGGCAAAAGAAAGAAGACTAAAAAACATGCTCAAACCACAGCATTTAATTCTAGATCCATGTTTGTGACCTGCAGTGCTCTGGGTAGCAAAAATGTGATAGTCCGTTTAGGACCTCCTCAGGCTAAAACTTGAATATAAATCTCAAACAATGTTAAAGCTTAGAGGTTACATGGAGATAAAGATTGGCTAAAACTGTGTAAACCAGAATAAATTACAAACAGAGCAAACACCAGAGTGGCACCTATAATGGTAATCAGTTGGAGCAGTGCTGTAGAATTAGGGACTGCTGAGAAAATAAATTTTACTGTAAACTGTTCCCAGATACACCTCACACCTCTGAGCCTTCATCCATAAGCTTTAGCGACATGTGGATCTTCTCACAGCACACAAATGCTAGTTAGTTACCTTCTAGTTTAAGTGTAATACTTCATGACCTCTCTAAGCAGAGGAAAACTCAGAACTGAATCCAACACACTTTCTGTGTACAGTATTGTTAATGGATGGATTATCTGCAGGTGTCAGCATAACAGACCTGTACAAGTGTACCTCATCAGGCTGGAATGCACTCATTGTGAAAAAGAAGAAAAAGGAATGCACCAAACTGGATGAACTTCTACTGACTTCTTCTGGTAAATGTTCAGTGGTGACTCACATAGTTGTCATGTATCCATCTGTCATCTCATCCTAAATAGCTGCTAAAATGAGGAGCAGGTGCTGATAACTTTGTTGAATTCTGTCGTAATATGCTGAACCCAGACATCAAGTGTCTGTTTTAAAAGGCTCTCCAGCAGTCGTCAATTATTGCTAATGCTTTCCCAGTAAATAGCAATTTCCTGGACACCCTAAGTTAGTGCTGCCAAGACACCTCCAAAAACAGATACCTCCTATATATGACCAGTGTAGGAGCTCTTGGTTCAGGCACAGGTGGTTGGTTGAACTGTACCAGTGAGTTCTTTCACTACTTGCTAACAGAGTTTTTGTGTGTACTGTTTCTATTTCCATTTGTAAACATACCAATGCCTATACTTCATGTATTTCCTATCCTGAATCTGCAGGAAGCAGTGGTAATAAAATTAAAGGAGACCCTTACATAGAAGGAGGAAGCCCAGGTGCTATTGCTGGCCTTAGTTATCTAGACCTGGATAATCCTGCTGGGAACAGTCGGATGTACACCTTGTGGGCTGCATCAGTGACAGACTATCCCAGAGTAATTAAAAAAAAGGTAAGGCTGTTTTCCTGAAGCAGAGGTGAGCCGATGGGATCACCTCAAGGGGAGAAATTATTAAGCTACAGCTGATGATTAATCATACCGTGATCTACACTTATTTGTTTTCAGATCACTTTGTAAAAAAGGAAAGTGCTCAGGAAGAAAGTGCTGTGAAGCCAGTATGATCAGGTGCATCACAAATCTAAGTCCATTGACAGGTCAATACAAGCCTTCAGTGAATTTAGTGGAGTTCTGGTTAGGAATAGAGGATCGCGTTAGCATTGGAGAAAGACCAGATTTGAGATAGCCCCCTTCTTGAAATGCATATGGGCATGTCTGTGTGGCTTCCACTTCACTTGCCAACTTCTGCATATCCCTTTTATCTCTCCTCCTTTGCTCTGCATCCAGAAGTTTAGCTTAACTGGAGATTCTCCAAGTCAGACACTTCAGAGCTGGGCATGGCCCTATTCACTGCTACCTTGTCTATGTCCCTTTTGGGAGCTGCCCACATACTCAAGAGTGGTATAAACCTCAAATACTTCTGTTAGGAAGTTTTCAGCTAAATGTAAAAGCACATAATATCATGAAATAGTCATTTGAAAGGTAAAATATTTCCAATTTTTGTTACCTTTGATCACTGTTCAATGAAATGCCACAGTGGGCTTTTTTTAAATAAATGTCCTTTTTTTATGCTGGGAACAGCTGGGTGAGAATTCAAGTTACTGTACATTGGTGGTCTGGGTTGTACTTTTATCTCAACTATATTCTCATAGCTCAAATATGCTTAAACATGACTGCTATACCAGTAGTTTTAAAGGATGCTTTTAAGCAGGACTGGCTTTTCATAAAAAGGCTAATATTCAATACTAACATAAGATTTTAGCTAATTAGCAAATTAGAACATCTAATGTGCTAACTCCCATGTGCAGAAGCATATGTCACAAATTATTTTGCGTGATTTAATGTGCTTATAAATTCTTATATTTCAGTCATAACTGTTTAATATGCATGTTTCCCTACTGTGTTTAGCTAACACCATTATATGAGCTGGTAAAGGAAGTGCCCTGTTCCTCAGTCAAAAAGCATTACCTAAAACAAGCCATTGAAGAATATATGGCTGAAAATGATCCCTGCAAATGTCAGCCTTGCCAAAACGGTGGTGAGGTGGCTGTGGAAGGAACACAGTGTGTGTGTTACTGCAAGCCTTACACTTTTGGAGCAGCTTGTGAGCTTGGAACTCTCGTGCAAGATCAGCCAGGTCAGCACTCTTCAAACCTGTGAGAGTTTAGAAGTGGCAAAATGTGCTCTTCTGCTTCCAGAGTCTGTCTGTCCCACTGCATACCCATGCAGTGGCTGCTGGGGTGAGATATCACTGCAAGCAAACAGCATGGGGTGGGTCCTGCCAAGCCTGAGTCTTTGTTTAGCATGTCTAAACAGACCTTAGCAAAGAGCTGGTTTTATTATTAGTGGTAAATACAGTGGACAATACTAACTGCTCAATGCAACCGTCTATAAGTAAGTACATATCCTAAATTGATTATGGATGATTTCAAAAATTTTTACTTTTTAATTTTGTAGTTAGTAGTAGCTGATAGCTGTTTTTATGTTCTCTCAGACACTGATAATATACAGCCTCTGCTGAATTATGTAAAAGTTGGGGAAAGATGGAAGATTAGATTATTGCAATCTGGAATTTTCGATAAGGGCACAGTTGGGGTCATCACTAGCTTTGAACAGCCTGTGCCTTTAAACCACTCAAAGGGAATGGTTTAAAGAGAGAGTGGTTTAAAGAGAGCGGTTTTCGCATTAAACCAAATATTCCCAAATGTTGCACAGGGGTTGTTGATGGACAGTGGAGCTGCTGGTCTTCCTGGAGTCCTTGTTCAGGGGGAAGGAAATCGAGGAGTCGAACCTGCAACAACCCGTCCCCGCATGGCGGTGGGAAGGCCTGCCTGGGAGAGCAGCGTGAAAGCAGAACATGCGAAGATGAAGAGTTGCAGCATCTTCGGTAAGCTATAAAAAACACTTGGAGCACAACTGGTGAAAGATTTAATAATTTGTTTCAGAGGGGTGCATAAACTATTGAATTCAGGGAGATCACTTACTGAGCTTTAATATTTAAGTTGAAAGAAAATGAAATTCAGATGCTGTGAATGTCATACAAGATAAGGCTAGAAAATGGGGTAAAAGCCAGTAAACTTGACAGCATTCTATTTACCACTCTCTTGCACAGGCTAGCAGTGTCTGATTTCAATATAATCATGATGTAAAGGTACGCATAATAGTCTTGAAAATGGGCTTCACTGAGAAGTGTAGCATTTTGAAAGGAAAGAAGACTAAATTCAAACTAAACCCTACTTTTGTTTGCTTCATAGCTTGATTGAACCACACTGTTTTGATTTATCCATAAATCCCACAAGATTTTGTGCACCTCCTCCTCTCTTAGAAAATGGATTTGTTCGAGTAAGTTATTTCTATCGCTCTGTTATCTGTTCTATCCCTACCTGCAATGTCTTTTGTACAGTTAATATAGATGTCCACTTGCAAATTTGTATTTCTCTTGGCAAGCTTAGTATCCAGCCTACTATACGGTGGCTCTTGCAGCCTTTTTCACTGTACGTGACAGTATCCAAAACTTGATGCTAAAAATTGGATAAAACCAAAAAAGCCCCACCTCCAAAACCAGAACAAAATCCTTGCTTTTCTGGACCATGGTACCTACAGAGAAAAGCTATCTACGTGTCCTTTATTCCATATATGTATTAAAAATTTACTGAGCCACCTGGATTACATATAAAATCAGAGCAAACTAGAGAGAAAAAATGAGCAGTCCTTCAAGAAGTCCATAACAAAATTATAAACAGATTTTAGGAATCTTCTCTCTGTAACTCACTATTCCACTTTCTCGTTCCCTGATGAAACGAAGTCCTTGCAAGGTACCTGGGTCACCACAGCTTAGGCCTATTTAACGAGGGGGACTAAATTCCTCCCTTGGAGGAATGGATTATGCCTTCTTCATGTTATCAGGCTGTCATAATTCTCTTTGCTCAATAAATAGATAAAAGGATTAGTTCAAAATCCATTAGTTACTTCTGCACAACTGCAACCTGAAGCAAAATCCAAAATTTTGCCCTCCCTCTTTAACTAGTGATTGTTTTTTTTTCGGTAATCAGTAGTTGTCTCCTACATTGATACTTTTGATTCACAAACAAAAGTCAATCCTGCAATTCGTGGAGTAATCTCAATTTTTTGTAAGATCTCTCAGAAGACAGTAGGATATAAAATGAGAAAAACCTGTGTCTTCAAGTCCATCATGTTAACCTTTAGAAAGCTGATAACATGCCATCCTAAAAATTGGCAAAGCCATATACTCTCCACTGATCTCCCCACAGCCCAAGGCTGTTCAAGATCTTATCCTGCCCTGCTAATGCTTGAAAACAGCCATACTTGCAGTTTGTTTATACACTATCAGGAGAGTACTAACTAGAGTTCCATACCCCTTTTGATCACATTTAGTGACTTGGTAACCAGGATTGCCCCCAATATTCCAGACTCTCTCATCAGTGCATTGTAGAGTAGCAATAATACTTCTCACTGTCCTCAGCTACTGAGTTCTGGAATCAAAGGGAGTTCAGTGCTGCTGGTAGTTCTTGTATTTTATATCCAAAATTTCACCTGTTCATTTTCTTTCAGAATGTTGAAAACTCACACCCTGTTGGGAAAAGCATTGTTTATGCATGCAAACATGGATATTCTCTTGTTGGTGATCCTGTTGCTAAGTGTGGCAGTAATTTACAGTGGCAAGTTGGAGAGAGATATTGCCAGGGTATGTCTAACTGATTCTTGTTTTGAAATACAACTCCATTGCTGAATTCCAGTGGAACATCTCAGAACATCTGCCTTCCAGCTACAACAGGGGAAAAGACACACCTGTATTTCTCAGGTCCCTAGACATAATCAGGTCTAAATTGACTTCTATTGTGAATCCAGATATTGTAATGCTGAAGTAGAAACACACCCATAAAGTCTAGTTTTAAGGAAAGCTGGAACTGAGGGAGACTAAATTCCAGACCAGGTATTACTTCCTGTGGAAACAAGCATTGCTTCCTTCAGTGCTAGGGCTATGTGCAAGAACCGTGAGAATTTTCAGCACTGCAGTTCAACAGCATCTTTTCCTCCTTCCAAGCAGAGCCAACTGCCCACACTGTTTAAAGGCCATCCCTGTGTGTACCAGGACATGATCTCCCTGTATGGGAGACCCTTGTAGGATCCCGTATGTGTGATGTCCCTCTACTAGGAAGCTATTGCCTAGCAGGATCCCTCAACAGAAGCATGAGTCCTAAGGACAGGGAAGCCCTCATACAGCTAGGGCTGCACCTGCAGGCAGTAGAAGATACTGTCACTGTGTCCTTAGTTTTGCATATTTGACTGGTGTGATGAGTTAATATCCTGAGTGGTGTGTTTCTACAGGAAAGTCAGCTAACCTCACCATTCAATTTGTTAAGGAATTTTGGAGAAGATAAAATACATGTCTGCTTTATGCAATCCACTGATTTACTGTGGCTGTCTCAAATGCTTCAATCTGTAGAAACTGCTTGTCTCCTGCCTGACCTGGAGGGGGGTTTGCAAGGAGAGCCATGGAAACCTGTGTATGAGATCGGTGAGAGAATAGCTCTGTCTTGTCCACACGACATGCACTTGGAAGGGGCACACTCCATTTTGTGTGAGCCCAGCCTCAGGTGGTCTCCTGATGTGAAGACTATCCAGTGCAAGAGACCAGGTAAGCCACTGTAGTCCTCAAGTATAGTGCAGGAGTTTCTTTCCTGGAGTTTCCTTTCAACTAAGCTTTATGTAGTTTAGATACAGACAGAGCTATTGCTGAGGCAATGATAGAGAAGCCTTACTTGCATCACCAGCAAGAAGCACAGAAAACATGGGGGTGTTTTTTCTGTGGTCTGTTCAAACAAGATGCCTGAAGGCATTTCATTGTTTTGTTAATGCTTTTTGCTTCCCACTCCCCTGTTGGTATCAAGTGTTGTCACTTACTATTTTAAGAGATTGCCTGGGATTTATGCTGTCTATTCTGCCACCCAAATATGTTTCACACTTTTTATAACACCACCACCATATGTACTACACCTTCAGAGTTTTTCTATCTGGAAACTGTTCAGTGCACCAGAGCCTCTTGTGACAGAGAAAGACAGGTCTGGGTGACTCCTTTTGCTATTCTGGCAGTCAGACAGCTGATATGGAGTAAATATCCAGGAACGGGAAGCAATGGGAAAATGCTGTTTTAAGTTCATGTTGTCGGCTGTTTAAGCTCTGGTTTGATATGGGCAGGCAGTGGCAGAAAGGGAAATGGGGCTATAGCTTTGAGCAGCTCTGTCTAAGTCATCTTTTCCAACTGTGGAAGACAAACAAGAATTTCTCTTGAGCACTGCTGTGATGCTGATCAGTGAGACAGAGGCACCCAAGCAGCTTGTGCTTCAAGCCTGCCACATCTTCCCCTGAGGTCCCAGATGTTCTTGTATACCTGGGGAGACCCTTGACAGGGGACAAGAGCCACTGCTGCAGGAGACTAGGCACATCTCCTGCATTTCTTGTCTGTCCTCTCCTTATCAGCCAATGCTGGTTACATTGCCTCACCTGCAGAAAGAGGAAGGTGACAGTCAGGCTTAGACCTTAAAAGGCAACAGTCCTGTAAGGTTCCTGGTGTAAGTCATCTGCTGTCATAAACACATCAACAGGAAGTGTAGTGATTTCAGAAGGAATAGCATAGCTGTACATAAATGACTCGCTGCTGCTAAACTGCCAGAGTAGCAGTGCTCAACTGCTGTTACCAGTTACTTAGGCTTAGCCTCAGTGACTGATTTTCATTTGGTTTTTGGTTTTTTTGCTAACGTCTTGTTCTCAAATTCCAGCAATAATTGGGAAGTTTCAAATGCTTCCTTCAGAAAGAAACAGCTTGTGCTTGGCTATATGGGAGCATTATATTAGTATAAAAGTTAAAAAAATAAAGGACAACAATTGGATTAATAACAGTAAAAAAAACTTAAGGAGTATGAGATAACGCTAAAACTTATAAAGATAAGTATACACAGACACAGTGGCATACATATGTTTGGATAGGAGTTAGTCACTACGCAACCAGCTTCCCAGGGGATGAAGAAAATGCAGTGATTTTTGGTGAAAATTTCCTCTCTGCAGGTAGACAGGGTTATGCCTGCTGTCTATTGTAATGCACAGCAACTCTTTTTTTTTCTTTTCTTTTTTTCCTTCTTCTCTGGTAATTTGTCTATTTTGCTTTGCGAGTCTTAATCTCTAAGGGAGATATTTTTTAAGAAAGGCAACAATCTGGAGTACTAAATTTTCATGTTAGCAGACAAAATCTAAAAAAAAAAAAATCAAGATAGAACCTCCTCAGAAATTGTGTCCATATGGATTTAGCAAAGTCTTGCTGTTAACATGCTACAGAAACCTACAGAGAAATGTTTAGCAAAATTTGGAGTACAACTCTCTACTTAAAGAATGGTACATCTGCGAGGATGAAAATTCCCCAAAAATTACTACTATTTTTATTTTTAAAGTTGTTACAAAGTGAGGACTGATGATGGAACTCATAGTTTTCATTACCATCAGTGTATAAAGATATTTGGGTTCATGTAGGGGTTTGGATCCTTAGCTTTTCTAGTAACAACAGTGAAGTCAATGACTCTGAAACCTAATGACAAAACTGTTCCCAGCTGTGACTCAGCAGTGCTAAATTTAGCAGAAACAAATAACTGCTGCAGAAATGAGATGAATGTTTAAGCTTTAACATAGTACCTGTGTCTTTCCATCTGGCTGGTGATCCATGAATAAATTACTGAACACTAACTTTGCAAAGGGTATCATATCTTCTTAATACTGTTGATTACTTTTCTGCAGTAGATACTTCTAATGACCATGTAGGATGTGACTGTCATGACTGTATAATTCAGTGCCTTTTAAACTCAGCTGATAATTTCAGAGTAGACCCTTGTTTTTCTGACCCTTGATACCACTGTGTTCTTCTACTTCAGTGCCCAGTGTGAAACCAGAAGTGACAGAGCCTAAATGTCAGCCGTGGGAGAAAGTACATCAGTCACAATGTGTGTGCAAAATGCCCTATGAGTGTGGGTAAGTTCAGGCTCAATTTGGCAATTAGATTCTCACTTTATTCAAGACCAATTACACTTCCTAAGTCTTCAGTCCAGTGCAGAGGAGAAAGCTTTACTTATATGAGAAGGAGACGTTGTACTTGGTTTGCTTTACAGCTCAATCAATGTCCTGTTCATCACTTACCTGCCTTTTCAGAACTGTCAGTGGGTTTTAGCAATGATGGAATTTGGTTGGATGACAGAAGGTGAAGGCATAATTTCACTTGATATGTGAAGTAGATGGAAAAAATAAAATTATATTTTCAAGATTTAGAGCATTGAGGAAAAGTTAAAACAGAGGCCTTTGGGACACAAACCATCAAAGCAATAAGCTAGTGAAATAAAGCAGATTTCTTTTCACTGCTGTGCTGAGAGACTAGGGGGTTATGAAAGGCACAGTAATCTAATTTCATCTCATTTTTACACAGCAGTTTTCATAGACCAGTCACATCACTTTTCCTGACCTCATAACTTGCAGATTAGAGTTTGCTATTTCCTGTTTGATCTAAGCCTATATTCTTCAATAAGCAGTGCAGAAGAAATAATGTAAGGAAATGAGTAAGTCTCTCAGTTCTTTGCTAAACACGAAAGTTAGAGAACCAAAACAGGAGTAACAAGAAGACACCTGAGACCAAATGGCACTGATGGCCAGATGTGCCAAAGAGCTGAGCACTCCAACATCTGGGCTGGTTTGCATAGACTGGATGACGTCTCCTATAAAGTCACTCCTATAAAGAGGGTGTGAGCTCTAGATATTAAATCTGGCCAGGTTTATGTGACTAAGCTGAGTAGTTTGGAAGCTTCCAGATAACAGACCAAATTTGTCTTACCCATGTGTAGTAGGAGGAAGAAACTTGGATGTTGTCTCAAGTGATTTCAAGGTAGCAGAACTTTCAGTGGAGCGTGTGTACTTTCCATCAGGCACATAAACCAAGAGTGCTCTGCATGATGACTCTGATTTTAAGACAAAGTTAGCACTCTTTGAACACCCCAAAATTAAAATTGCTGAGCTTAGTTCAGATGCAGATCCACTGGGTAGTTCCCTAGGGTCTGAGGCCATTGTCCTGCATGCAAATATAAGTGCCAGGTTTCTAATTACTCTGCAATCTAATACTATTCCTATCCTTAAACACCTAAATATTTTAAATAGTCTGGTCCTGCTCTTTTTCTCTCAACATTTATTTAAAAGGGGCAGCAACCCCTTTTGAGGTTTTTGTATGTGTTGAGGTCAGTTACACAAAATACAAGGGGAGTCACAGAGCTAGGCAAGGCCTTGGGCAGAATCACAGCAATCTTGGAAGTTAAATGAATTACATTTAGTTATTCAGTGAAGCTTCATTTGTAATTAATCTACTACTTGCCTGTTTCTATTTTTTATAATTATGTTCAAAATGGCAAGAATATAGATAACAGTCATTCCTTTTACCTGATGCCATCATTTCACTGTCTTGAAATAATGCATCTAATGATAGAAGGATAAATCATCAGCTGTCAAAGTACACTAATCTTTCAGCCTGTTAAGGCTGTAGGAGTAAAGCGTGTAAGCAGATCTTGGTCCAATCCTTCTCCAGAGAGCAGAATTAACTTGCTTTGTCATGGCCGTGACTTTCAGCAGCATCCTTTTCTCTGAAGAGAGCTTGGAGCAGGAAGAGTTCATGTGGGAATTCAGGAACACCATGGTTTCAGGCCTATCCTCCATCCTTTTACTTTCCAAGAGACTAGCAACAGAGACTGCCCAAAACAGCATGAGAACCCTAGAACAGGCTGGTAATTTGTCCCTCATGGTAGGGGGCCTTGGGCTACATCTGTCCTCATCAGTGACAGCAAGAGAATGATTCCTGGCACCAGAGCTGCTAAATTGCTATAGTGGTTCCTGGTAGACCTTTGACAAGGGCCGATTCCTGGATAATTCCCAGGCACAGCTCAGGAGTGACTAGGATCAGAGACCATTCTGGTCTGATGCAGTCCCCATCTACTGGGGGACATCACTACTCTTTGTAAATTGTACCCAGCATGTGGAAGGGGTCAGAGCACAGTGTGTTAATACAGATGTAACCTCAGTGTCCAGGAGCTAAGAACTATCTCCACAATGAAACATGAGATTTAATAATTTTTAAGTACTATCCCCTCTTTTTTTCCTCCAAATTTATTTGCATAGCATCTATGTCTCTCTTGAGAGTTCTTCGACTGTGTTATAGTAAAACTTCTCAAATATAATTCCAGGAAGTTAAAATCATTCCCAGCATGATGAATTTTTTGCTTCACTGAAAGTTTCCGTCCTCTTCTTGCAGGTGAAAGGGAGAGAAGGTATTTATGGACTTAACAGATATTATTTAATTTCTCAAAATATGTGCTTTAGTAAAATATTGTTCTTATTCTTAACGTTATTTTTTCAGGTAAAAAGTATTGAATTTCTCACATTCACTTTACACAAGGATTATTCCTTGCCTCTAATAATTTTTACTGCACTGCTCTGATGTTCCCAGCCCTGGTAAATATACTTTCTCAGCAATGAATGCAAATTATTAATTTCTCTTATGATTGCAGATTCTCCATCCTTTTTCTTATGCATCTTTAACATGTTCATTTCCACCATCTTTCTTCTGCTGACCCAGCTATAGCAAATATGTAAACCATTCTCAAGACAGTATGAGGCATTGAACTCTAGCGCAAGTTTGGCAACATGGTCCATGAACTTCTGGGTTCAAACTTTGGCAGCTGGTTAAATCAGCTCTCTTTCCTCTTATGGGTGTTGCTAAAGTGGTGCAAAGCAGACAGATTGTTGCAGAGGTCTGATCGTAATATTTTTAGGTAAATTAAGCTGTCTTCTCTGCAAGATTCTGACCTTAAGTCAGAACCTTAAGACTCAGATACTGAGATTTATCACTTAGGCAAGTAAAGAAAACTTTTAAACAATTTTAAATGTAATTTAAAAATTTAATTACAGATTAGTTGCTTTCCCTGGAATACACTTTGTTCTTTAAAATTTAAGATGATGTCTGAACAGGGAGTTTTTCTTATACTTGTGTCTTTAAGTATAACTTACACATAAAAATCAGGGCTCAAACAGTATAATGCATACAAGGGGACCTGTTTCCTTTATCAGGTGCCTGGTGCTATATATTCCTTAGTCTGTCCTCTTGTGCCTCAGAATAAGAAGGTTAACCTCATTCTTTATGTTAACAAAAGAGGATTAAGGAAAATTTCATGCAACAAACTTTATGAGGGATTTAGTAGCTGGCATTTTGACCCAGCACAGCAATTAAGGGACCTGTTGAGGTTGAGGGTGCTAACTTAAGTGGGAGAAAAAATACAATTAATAAAAATATTTGGTCACAGGTGAGTATACCAAACTTTCCAGGCTCAGCTAATGAAATCTATGCCATATTTTAAATACTTTAAAGATGCACTGTGTTACAGGTATCTTAAAATTTCAGTAAAGCCAGCTCTTTTAAAAGGCTTCAAAATCATCTTTCTAAGAAGCATTCCCGAAGCTTGGAGAAGGCTCTTTTCCTTAGTGCCTTATTCATAGATCAAAACCCACTTCCTAATTCAAAGGGAAAAAAGAAAAAAAAAGAAAAATAATAATAAAAAAAAAGTTACCTTAATGCTTGGACATTAAGTCAGCAAGGTTTGAGTTATGGCCTTACTAGACTTTCGTCTTCCAAATTCCTCTTCCTTCCTCCTACAGACATTACCCTCCCCTTCAGTCAGCCTCGTGAAGCTCATTAGAGCCATTTACCTCTACCTCATCAGCCTCTTCTCCCCACCAAACACCAGTTTAGCTGAGGTTGATGTTCAGAACTGGCCTATTAGACACCAAAAGTTTCAGTGGGAGTGTTTGTGAGTTCAAAATGCTCAGATGCTGTGCTAAAAATTAGGCTTAGGGGCTGAATTTCAAAGCTCTCCATCCCCTGGGAGCCTATCTCTGCTCTCTGGTACCCTGTGAAATCCCTTACCCATGGCTGTAAAGTGCATCCAGGAGAGCACAGGCATGCTCTCCTCCAGATAGTCACTCTATTGTTCATTCCACACAAATGCTGCTGATTGCATTGAGAAGTAAGGAGTTCGAGATTAAAACTCAGAAGTAATGGAAAGGGTTTTTTTTCCTCCCCTCCTACACTTGGAACATGAAACACAAATAATGACAACTTCCTGGAATTGAAGTAATGGAAGGGTTTTTTTCCTCCCCTCCTATACTTAGAGCATGAAACACAAATGCTGGTAACTTCCTGGAACTGTCCCCAAAGCAAACACCATTTAAGGTTGTCCAAGAATTGTTATTACCAGTTTTAAAAGCTCATTTATGTGGCTGTTAAATCTCTATCCTCATTTCAAGAAATAAGCAATTTTTCTGGGTCATTTTTTTTCATAAAATTTCTGGAGATGTATGTGTATTTCCAGAAATATCTTTGGTTTCTGATGGTTGATTATAAGGTATTATTTAGTAAAACCTGAGTGTTTTAAAGGACAGCAGAATAATAATCTTAAAGAATATCTGAACACCTTAAAATTAAAAAATACTTACGAAATATTTTAATGTATGTGCATGTTTGTGTATCATATATGTATAAGAAATGTTTTCTGTATATGTACTTATATTCATGCATGTGGCATAAATTAGAGAAAAATTGAGATCTGAAATATTTTAAACTAAAGTCTCTCTCTGCTGCTGAGGACAGTGGCAAAAAGACAGAAATATCCCTGACCTTCAGATGAGACAGATCTTGACTCTGCTGAGGTGCAGCATCCTGTGGAAAAGGAAGAAGTCTGGACTGTCCACATGTCTGTGTCTTGAGTTCTTTGGTGCACTCTTAGGATGTACTTAAATGAACAGAGAAGCTGGAACTGGACTTTGAGTGTTTTCCACTCTCTCAGCTCTTTTTAAGAGTTACCAAGATAAAGTACATTTAAATAGTGCAATTCCTGCTTTTGTTTTCAGTCCTTCCCTGGACACCTGCGCTACAGATCAAAGAACCAAGAGAAACATGCCTTTAACTCTTTGCAAGATGCATGCCCTGGAGTGCATGGGCAGAAAATACTCTCTGACTAATGCAGAAAACTGCAAAATACCCCGGGCAGCTGAAATACCATGTGGATCGTGCCGTTCATGGGAAAAATGCAATGGTAAGAGATTCTTCACAATTGTAAGCAAAATTCTTCATATAACCAAAATGAAATCTTTATCCTCAGTTACACATTAGCAGTTGGGCAACTGGTATGGCATCTACAGCCCCTCCCAGAAGTACCAGGCACTGCTAAGCTGGCTCAAACCATCAGCCAAGTGGTGTCCAGACATGGCAGGAATCTTTAACCATGGAAAAGAAAACCCTGCAGGATATGGTAACAAAATGTGCTATATACAGGAAAAGTTTATTCCTAGTCCCTGTTAAGAGAATCATCCTTTTGGTCCACTTTCTTCTTTGGGTGAAACCCCGGCCCTATTCTTTTTCACTGTATGTACCTGTTTAGATTCCTTAAAACAGCAATTGCAGGTATCCTTACTGCCCACTAACTTACTGCCCATTAGGAGTAACTAATCCTTTTCTGAAATTTCCCAAGCAGTCTCCCCAGCAGGATCCCATGGCTAGGAATTAAATCTTACTGTATACTAGCTAGGAAAGCCACTGACTGTTTGTACTTCACTGTCTATCCCCAGTTTCTCATATAATGATTAAAGGTGAGGTCTCTTCCCTCAGAAGAAATAGTTCCTGTTTTTTGTAACCTGTCTGCAGTGGAAGTTTTCGAATTCCCTGATTTGTTTTCCCTGAGTGTCTTATGCTACACTGCATTTAATGGAGCGTTGCCAGGAATGGGAAGATGGAGTAATAAATTTGGGGTTTAGAAGTGCCCAAGCTAGAGGCACCGTTATTGTCATAATTTGAAAATAAAAAGGATTACTAGATAGGAGTTCATCTGTTTTGTCTAGCAGGGTTGAACAGACAAAAATAATAACAACAACAACAACAACAAAACCCAACACTGTCTGGAGCTTTAGCAAAGACAAACACAGGCAAAAAAAAATGCATACAACACCAAAAAAAGACATAGTTATGAAAATTAAATATCAGGTGGAATCTTCTTACCTGATTGTCACTGATACAGTTACACACATTTATTTATAGGGGTAGATATTTTGATCTTCATGAAAGTGTCTGTATGAAAATATAGATACTACTTGTAAGGGTTTGCATGATCCATTTGTTAGTGTCCAAAGACAGATCTCTCATTTTACAAATTATCTGAGCTTAGATACATTGATCAGTTCAAGCAGTAACATCAGAGAAGCCTTTGAGTACAGCATTTGAGGCACCTTGAGCAAGTTTTTACCACCAGCACGATCAACCTCTCCAAGCAGAGGAAGCCCCAGCAGTGCATGATTTGTTTCCACTTCTAGTTAGTTTCCACTTCTTAGTTTTTTTCACTGAGCCTGATTATCAGCTAATGTTACTGAAAGATTAAGGGAATTAGGTTAGGAAAGAATGATAGAATTACAGAACGTTTTGGGTTAGAAAAGACCTGTGAAGATCCTCTAGTCCAACCCCCCTGCAATCACCCAGGGCATCTGCAACTAGACTAGGTTGCTCAGAGCCCCGTCCAAGCTGGTCTTGAATGTTTCCAGAGATGGGGCATTCACCATCTCTCTGGTCAACCTGATCCTGTTTCACCACCTTCATCCTAAAAAATTTCTTCTTCATATCTAGTCCAAATATGGTCTGCTTTAGATTAAAACCATTATCCCTTGTTCTAGCATTTCAGGGCCTACAAAAACATCTGACTCTATCTTTCTTATAAGCCCCCTTTAGGTACTGGAAGGTGCTATAAGGTCTCCCCAAAGCCTTCTCTTCTCCAGGCTGAACAACCCCAACTCTCTCAGCCAGTCACTATAGGACAGGTGCTCCAGCCCGCTTGATCATTTTTGTGTTTTCCTGCGATCCTGCTCCAACAGGTCCATGTCTTTCTTGTGAAAACTGAGCACCCTCCAGAAAATTGTTTTCAGTCTTACAGTTTTCCTGGAAACATTTTAGTCTGGGTTTGGGTTTTTTTTTTGTGACTTAGATGCTATCCTGAGTGTTTTTCCTCTGTACTTTTATTTAGTGCCATCCAACATCTGTGTTTGTGATGAAGACGGACTGTGTGAGGAGGGAGGTGTCCAGGTCTGTGCTGAAGTGAGTGGCTCTGCTGCCCATCGGACCATGACCGAGTGCGAGGTTGGGCTGCTCAGGTGCCGCGGGGAGACTGTCACCCTTGTCAGCATCAGGCCCTGTGACACGCAGAGTAAATAAGATATGTTATGCTTTATCTTCCTTATTGCTGGGGGATATGTCAAAATGTGTCAGCTCTTGGGCAGGACATACTTTGAACCTTGCTCTGCCAAATGTGAGCTGTGCTGTGAAATCCACTGCAGCTGATGAGACTGTGCATCTGGTCAGTTCTGAATCAAGGCCTGAGGCTCTTCATTAGACAGACATGCACTTGCCACTGCTGCTCACAACAGAGCTTTTGCTCAGGCACCAGCCTTACCACCGGCAGATTTACTTCATATTTCCATCAGAATTAAAAAAATATTGCTTAAGTGCAATTGCCAAGGTAGCTATTACAGTGATGGATTGCCATGTCTGACATGGTAAATATGTTTTTCTTAAAGCCACGCAAACATATGCTTGCACTGAGTAGATTTAGATTAGCAAAACATACAGACTAAGATTTACAGAGGAAGAGGTATGATTCTTCTCTTTTAATAATGCAGCTTCTTTCTACCATGCACTACTCAGTTGAGCAAACAGTCTGCACAGAACTGAACCTGTTGTTAAGCCTGATGCACTTAAAGGTCAAAAAAATGTGCATTAATAGTAAAGCCACATTAAAGCAATGAGAATACATCTATGCTTGCAGCTTCTCATACACAGAACCACTTCATGAGAAATCACCATTTTACATTGCCATTATTATTATTATTACTATTATTATTATTGTTGTTGTTTTGTTGTTGTTGCAATTATTATTATTATTATTATTATAATTATTATAATGAGCTACACTTGTAAGCACAGGAAACTCAGTTGCATTTGTCACATGCATTTATGTTTGTGCCAAGACTGGTTTCCTTAAAGACCATTGCACAAAGAGGGCTTCTGCCTTAGCAAACTTTTTCAAGGCAGCTATTAGGGAAAACACTTCTTTACAGCAATGAAGACATTCTGCATGCAGTCCCCTTGGAGATACTATTGGATATCTTCAAAGACTATTCCTGAATAAAAGAAGTCTCCTACACTCTTTCCTTACACAGCTAAGCATTCTCTCTGGCATAGCTGGACAGTGACATCTTTGCTTACATATTGCAAGTCCATTCAGGTAGCCATGCTGGCAGTCCCATCTCTTCTGACTATTCTTGGATGCAAACAAGGGCAAAGGGCTGGATAGCAAGTGGGTGTCCAGCCAAGTGCAGTGCTATCAGCATGTATGATATGTATGTATGCTTTTAAAGCAACAGATTTTATTTCTTACTATCAGTAATACAGTAAGATTAAATATCTCTCTTGATTATCATGTTTCTACCAGTAGCTTCCTTGCATAAACCTTAACATCAGCTGGAAAAGCTTTGCTTTCTGTGATGCTGGTAATAAGGAGTGAGCCGAAACAGGAATGGCCTTCCTTGGAAACACTCTCTGTGGGGATAGCCCTGTTGGAGGGGAAGGTTGCCACACACTAACTGAAAGGACCTCCTGACCTTTATGACCTTTATGCTGTCTGGAAAATAGTATCAGGTGGTGGGTTTTGGGTTTTACTCCTTTTTGAGCAAATAATAAATTTTTGTGAATAGCATACAGATGAAAACAAGTAGAATAAAATCCAAATAAATTTAATCAGCTGTTTTCTCTTTATTATTTGCCCCAGAGTAGCACATAATAGTTTGTAGAGCACCCAGATGTTTGCTTACTTGATTAGTCTTGAGTCTCTTGTCCACAATTTCTAACCTTTTTCTTGTGGTATTTGGCACAACGTATGATTGGACCATGAGCCCACTGGGTAACAATAGCTTCTATAGCTGCTGAAGGCAAGAAAAAAATCACCTGGAAATTTCCTGATAGATAGCACAGAAATAATAGTGACTTGGTGACTCATTTCTTCAAGCACAGGAAAATGTAGAAAACCAGCACAAAGCCTTAAGAAATGCTGAGAATTCCTGTTCCAAAAAACAATAAAGTTGCCTGATAATCATCTCAATACATCAGCAGGAACAGCTCTCCGTGTCCATAAAATAAATTAGTCTGAGATAAGGCAGCCAAATATTAATGAAGGCCGCATTTCAGATGCTTCATTCAGTCCCTGACATCTCTGTTTATCTGACCCATCTAAATCTTTGCAGGGATCCTTTTTCTCTCCTTTTTCTTTCTAATTACCCACTCCATCTTTTCCCCTCCTACTTCTCAGCCCAGTCAGCTCCTTCTCTGTAGATTCCTCACAGACACATTCCCTCCTCCTGCCAGTCTGCAGGTGTCCAGCAAGGATCTGCTCCCCTTCCTGCTGTGATACCACATTCCTTTTCTTGCCTGACTTGTGAATTCCCCACCCCAGCAGGGGCGTTTCAGTTCCATCACCCCTCCTGAAAACCTGAGTACAGCTTACAGTATTTTAGAATCGACAATATGGGCTTTTTTGGTTTTTTTTCTTTTTTTTTTTTTTTTTTTTTTTTTTAACCAACCAGCCGACTGTCTAATGCTGCATGAGAGGAAAGGTAAGGTGAATAGGTAGAAGTTTTCTACAAAGCAATATGACTATTCATTGAAAGAAAACCAGGTTCATGTAGGATCAGTGTCTGGGCTGACACTGTCCAGCCACACAGTCATTCCTGTGGTATGCATGTCTGCTGGCCCCACTTTGTCCCTTTCAGTACAGAAGCATCTCCAGTCACTGTGGTCCACCACACTGATACTAAACTGACAAGCAAATGCACAACATCTTTTCTTGGTAAGAAAGCAAAATCAGGTGAATGAATGTCAGATGAGGGGAACAACAGGGGGACCGTGGTTCCATGGAATCAATAAGCTTAGCAAAATTACCTGGCAGAGAGTGGTAAACCCCTTTGTTTTACCTGAATTAAATGACCATGTATTTGCCCTATGACCATGTATCAGGATAGTTGGGAGGAGTTTGATACTAGATGACTTGAGCTTTGGGCAGCTGTGGCAGATGAAATTTAACTCAGATGGAGGTAAGGTAAACAGATCTAGGTAGGGTAAGCTTGTTATCCATACTGCTGAGATCATCTGAGGCCAGTGACTTGGAAGATACCACAAACTGCTCAGTAAAAAGGCTTGCCTGGTGCAGAGCAGTAGGTACAAGAAAAGAATGGAGGGACCTTTATAAATGCTGAAAAAAATTCCTCCTAGTTAATGCTATTTGGTAAACAGTATCAGCATGTGGGGTGAAATTCAGCCTTTGTTGCTTCCTTCCAAAAAAGTGGTCTGCTGAGCAGCAGCACTATCAAAACCTGGTTTTCTAGGAATTTTTTTTTTGGTGTAGATTCTCAGAGTAATAAGAAGTAAGTCTGCACTCTGTCCTTCCCCTTGGGACAGACGTAGGAGAAATCCTTCTCTCCCCACCTGCCTATTTTCCTGAAAGATAATGAAGAATCCATACCTTGCAGATCTAATCATCCATTACATGTTTTTAAAAGATAGACAATAGGTTTGTATACTATTGAAGGGACAACAAAACTAGACTTCTTCTCAAATAAACCTGTGAACAGGCTCCCTTTGTGAAAAATGACAAGCTGGAAAAAGAAGAAGATGCCCTGGAAGTGAAGGTGGAAAGGATACAGCAGGACTATCACAGAGCAGTAGTGCCCCCAGGTTAAGCATAAGATGTGGAATATCTCCAAAGAGAACAGCCAAGTAACTAATAGAAACTTAGGAAGGATTAAAACTCTTCTGATGTATTTTTTTTAATCTGGGAGCAGAAAATTAACACCTGCAGAGTGATAGAAAATTTGTCTGCTTATACAGTGACATGGGAGAAGCTTCCTAAGTTCCTGCCAGATGGGAGTCCAACTGCATAAAAAAGATTTAGGACCAGTGTATATCTGGAGACTAACTGAAGGATAGCAAGTTATGTCCACCAGCCTGCTGTTGTTAAAGTACTAATAGTAGCACTAGTAGAGTCAGGTATCATTTGCAAATCTCTTTTTCACTAGAGACTACATTTCCCCAGTGTGCTTCTCATGGCTTCTTGAGCCCATCTCCTGACACCCATAGGCATCCTCTGCCTTCCAGGATGAGAGACACATGAAGCAGGATGCTGTGATTCCCAAAGCACTCCCTGATTTGCAGCCCTGGGCAAGACTCTCCCAGGTGATGACAGATCAGCAGTTTAGTACCCTGCCAAAAGCAAAACATCATTAACTGAAAGAAAAACGTTTTGAAGTAGAACATAACTAGAAAACATTAAAAAGCTGTCAAAAATAACATTTACGAGATATATTTTTTCCCCACTACTGAGAAGTCCCTTTCTCCCTGTTTTGTTAACATCTTCTTTAGACAGCTTTGGCCAATTCACTTCCACTATTCCATCTATCTTCTTTCAGGGCTTAACTTGCTGTTTCCCCTCACTTGCCAGACAGAACCTGATAAAACACCCTCGCAATTTCTTTACACCTGACGATTTTCCCAATTGCTTTCTGCCTGAGAGCTGTTGCACCACTTCTTTGTTCCTTGTCTCTCCAGCTCAAATAGAATCTTATTCAGTAACTTCCTGCCCTGGTCTTGCTACCACCTAAAGCCATTGCATCACCACGTTCATGACGCTATTAGAGACCAGCTCCATGTCCACCACACTGTGGCTCTGCCGCATTGCTCACTGTGATGAGCTGCCACTGTAAGTAACAGCAGAGCCATTACTGTGTATGACAGGGGGCACAGGAATATAAACTGCTATTGATTTCTTTCTCTGCTGCAAAACACGGAGGAGTTGTTTCTGACCAGCAGAAGGATGCTGCTGGCACACTGGATCTTCTGGCTTAACTCAGGACACATGCTAATTGCTCAGAGCTCAGCCCCTGGGACCTGCTCTCCTGCATGTGTTCCTTAGGTGGCTGTTTTTACTTCTTGTGGTCAGGGGCCAGTGGGCAGAGTCTATGCCACAGCATGCAAGAGAAAACTATCAACTCACTTTAGCACTTCTCTAAATGGATTTTTATTATACAGCCTATAAGAACTGTATTAAGTGTGAACACGCAAAATAAACTTTAGCAAGAGATAAGCAGTGGCCAAAAGCTGCCTGCCAGCAGTGCTTTTGGGTGGTAATAGTTTAACCAGACTAGATCAGTAGCTTCTGGTAAAGCAAAGCCATGGATTTTATAATTTACTGTTGACATCAATTACACTGAGACTTTTAAAGTGATTGCATTATTCACTTTCTGAATAATTATGCAATTTATGATGATAACTGAATTTGCTCATGCTACAGGCCTTATTGATCCCAACAGGCAACCGACCAACACAAGCAACATTCTTTTATTTTGGGAACTATTACTCAGGTTATCAAATCTTACTATGAGGAGAGCTATATAAGTACTGGTACATGCATAAAGCTGGGTAGAGCATTCTACTTGTGCAATTAGGCCAGGCACATGTAGAAGAAAAGGCTGCTACAAATCCTCTCCAAACAGAAAAATATGCCAAAGCTGGCATTTCTTGGGTGAGAGTGGATTTATTTAGATCGTCTCCCAGGACACATACATGTTGATACTGACCTGAAAACAGTATTTTCATCTTTTTTTTGGTATATACCGTTGCTCCCAGAACAAACATACTGGATATAGTCTTTTTCAGTACATGAAGCTCCCACCAAGATGCAATCAAACTTCTCCCGGTCCTTCGAACACTGGTTGAAGCAGGAGAAAAAGGTATTGTGTCTCTCAGAGGGAAATTTTGGGCATTTTCTACAGAATAGTTGAAGTTTTATTCTTTTTTTTCTCTCAGCATTGTTTCCTCTACCAGATTTTATGGAAACTCACCAATAAAGTCTCATTCTGAGACAGCTAAATCCCTGTGAATCCCAAAGATGGTCTTAGGCTATGTATACGAGCTCTTCCTGCTCTTTAAGCTGTCTATACACAAGATAGCCTGATCTGGACACCATGTAGCTGCACTGGGGGAACACATTGGCTGGCTAATAAACACTGAGGAGGTTGGAATGGATTAGCATGAACACAGGGCAGTGCTTTGAGACTTCAGACATCTTTAAGGCTGTGAAGAGGTGGCACAAAAAAAGAGCTGGGGCCAGCAGTGCCAGCCACAACTGCAAGGACTAACAAGGACTGACTGCTCGTGCTGTTTTGCTGCGGCACTCAGGGTTTTTCACAGGTCTTGTTAATTTTAGAAAGATAGGACATTTATCATAAGGCTAAAAACTAAGCCAGGACACTAAGACATGTACTGGTGTTGGCCAGTGATAAAGCCTTTTCAGTCCCTCCAGTAAATGCATAGTTTTGCACCTGTGTGCAGACACATACCTGCAGACACCCCCAGGCACACCCATCAAGCCAGTAATGAATGCAGCCACTACCCAGATGTTTCTTAGCAGGGCCCTGCATGCTGTGTCAGCCAAGAAAAAATTCACATTTACAGGAACACTCACTGCTGGTCTCACCCTGTTACACAGCAAATAAAAGCATCGCACAACAAATGTTGACACAGTAACTCTCAGAGGAATTTCACAGACAAAACAACCGTATGTTCTCAAATGCTAATGCAATAACCCAGGATTTCACATGTATTTATTAAGAAATTATTCCCTAGCAAACGAAACCAAAGATATGAGGTAATTATCATCTAATACCATCAGGTATTGTACTATGCAGGTATAACTTAAAAGAGCTTGAAGGCATATAGGGAATATTGCTTGAGGATTTGGTCAATACTGAGAAGACATCTTGGTTTCTTAAAATTTCCCAGCCCCTTTTAGAGGTCTCAGATGACTGAAACACTATGTCAAGTTTCATTTATACTCCAAAAACTGGAACATTTCTCTGGCCCTGAACTCTGACCCTTTGGACTGTTGTTTGTCCCTAATGGACTGTTGTCCGTTGTTAATGCATGCTAGGGAGTTTCATAACAGATACGGGCATGTGGATAAAGTAAATCAAGTCTAGGAATTCCTGGGAAAGAGCAAATAACCAGTGATTGTAACAGTAAATAAAACTGGACAGGCCTCATTTTGCAGTCCCAGAGGCAAAGGGGTGTAGGTCAATTCACATCCAGCCAGCAACCCCACAAAAACAGTTGTCTTGCTGGAAACAGTCCCTGGCCCAAGTGAGTGGTTCAGTTGGACCCAAATGCTCTTTTGGGGGAGAACCATCTAGTACAGACCAAAATCACATTAAATAATTCAACAGGAAGGATAATCATGTGCCCCTTTCTGGAGCCCATGGCCTGATCCTCTTTCATTTTAGCAGCACAGATACAACCAGGCTGCTTGACAGAGGACAGAAATGGCTGCAATGTTATGGTGACCCTTCTCTGCTGCTTCACAGAACAAAAATCACTTCTCTCTGAAAGTATCCTGAACTTATACAAGCAATGAAATCTTAAATGCAACTGCTTTATAAAGTAACTGTTCTGAAATACTTCCAGGAAATTAGCCCATTGCTGAAGTCCAACTCAGAAGTGCTATTTATCTGCTAAATACTTTTTTTTTTCTCTTGGATGATCACTGGTAATAACAGTGGCTCCCCAAATGATTTCATGAGAGGTACTTATTTGCCAGGCTAATTTCTACCTTTCAAACCTTTGCAAATGAAATCAGCAGGTCATTACATGCAGTACAAAGCTTTGTAACCAGAAATCATAGAACTTTTGTTAATCCAAGGACTGGCCATCAAATTTAGCATTGAAAATGTGGACCTAAATCAAGGCATTAGATAGTTTTACAGAATCCACTTTCCAGTGGTAGTAGGTCTCTGTCCAATCCTCACAAAGACTTTATCTTTTCAATAGCCAATTCATGTCAATGTCACAAGTACAGGGACCAAAATGGAGAAAGAGGGGTTGTGGGTCATTGAGATATTTTCAATCAAGTACTGGGCATGTGCCGTCATTCTCTTCTATTCTACAGCTTTGACAAGGACACACGTGTTTCCAGAGCTCAAAATAGAAAAAACTTAAATGGAAAAAATCCTTACTCCCCAAACTTGATAGAAGGCCAGCTTACTTTTGGCTTCTGAAATCTAAAGCATGTCTGTTGAATCCGGCAGCCTGGCTGGTGTGTGTCATGGTTCTTTGTCTCTGTAGCCCTTGGACAAATTGTGGTTTTTACTGATACTTTTCCAGGTAAACCAAGATCACGACCTTTCTGTAATATTATCTGGCTGTGCTGGGGGAAGCATCGATGGGCTTCAATGAGGTCAGGGCCTTCCTCAGTCCTGCACCCCTCAGAGTGGCTGGTGGTGTGTTCAGTGACTAATTTCTGGAAAGAGGCTTTGACAGTGACACATATGCCACCTCCTTAATATAACTTGGATCTTCCTGATTAGATGTGCATCATAAATAACAATTGTGGAAATTGAGAAAAACAAAAAATTAAGTGCCTTCAACCAGTCATGGCTGATTCTGCTGTAAGTTTCAATTGCCTCTAGCTGAGCTGATTTCCAGGAACAGATCTCATTTCTGCTTTACTGTTTATTGCTGCTCTCTCTCGGGACTGGTAATATGAAGCTACAGATCGGCTGCTTTACGGTGCTGTGTCAGAAAGCCTTCCTGAGATACACATAAACAGCCAGTGAACCGAGGAAACTGCAGATAATCAGCTTTATTTTCTCCCTGAGTGGGTTTTAACACATGGGTCACATTGACCTTACCACATGGGCCTGAAATTCACACTTGGTGCCCAGTTACCCACAATCACTTGTGTGATAATTTTTTGTAGTTGATTTGTCTGAAAAGTAAGATATCACATAAAAGCTAAGGCTCTTCTATCAGCTGCACAATTACACTATGCTCACAGAAGAATCTAATAAAAGAGGAAGACTGATTCTATTATTTAGCAAGGTCTCAGCAGCAGAGAGGGAGAAAATCCCTGGTAACCAGTTTATGTGCCCAGTAAAGAAAATACCATTATAAGTTTGCACTTGCTGACATGTTTTTGATTTCCAGATAAATGTGCACTTCTTCACCTTCCTGCGTGCCATAGGGGCCAGATCTCCCTAGGGATCCCCAGGGCAGCAGGCAATACCTGGTAGCTCAAAGCAATCATGAAATCATAAAATGCTTTGGGTTGGAAGTGACTTTAAAGATCTTCTAATCCAATCCCCATTCCATGAGCAAGGATACCTTCCACTAGAGCAGGTTGCTCAAAGTCTCATCCAACCTGAGGTATCCACAATTTCTCTGGGCAACATGTTCCAGTGCCCCGCCACATTCACGGTAAAGAATTTCTTCCTAACATCTAATCTAAATCTTTCAGTTTGAAGTCATTTCTGCTTGTCCCATCACTACATGCTCTTGCAAAAAGTGCCTCTCCAGCTCTCTTGTGGGCCCCCTTTAGGTACTGAAAGGTGCTATAAGGTCTCTCAGGAGTCTTCTCCAGGCTGAACAGCCCCAGCTCTCTCAGTCTTTTCTCATAGGGGAGATGTTCCAGGCCCTGATCATCTTTGTGGCCTCCTCTGGGCTGATTCCAACAGGTCCACTCCTCACTCCACACCCAGAGAGCCAGGCAGCCCTAGCCCCTTCCAGAGGATGGGGACAGGCCAAGGCCAGCCTGGTTTATTGGCCCATGGGCAGGGATCCCAACCAGCAAGGTCCATGACCAGGAGGGGCAGGGCCTGATGGCCTTGAAAGGCTGAAACAGTTTCCTGGGCAATGGATAGGTGGGGAATTCCCATGAGAAGCTGGTCTGGGCCATAAGTGTGCCTGTACCCCTCATGCCCAGATGCTTGAGATACCATATGTGCTCTGAGTAAATGATTTCCCCAGACAAGGATGACACTGGGTGAAAGGCTCTCCTACCCCACAAGTTACGGAAACAACAGCTTCCAAAGATAAAATGGGAATTTTAGCAACAAGGCTTAATTTAAGAATGAACAATAGCTGAGTTAATATCAAGTCCTGTCTGTTCTGGGTTTGGTTATTGCAGGTCCAAGAACAATTGGGCTCTCTGGGTAATGAGCAGGGCATGATGCACAACAGCCATCCATGCCTATTCTGCTGATGACTGTGTCTCATACAGGCACTCTCATCTTTTCCACCCACACGTGAATAACTCTGGATGTTTTCTGGTTGACAGAACATGCAATGGGAAGGAGGCACAGACACCTCATTTGGTGCTCAGCACCATTTCAGGAGCCAGCCTTGAGTTATCACAGTGCTGAACCCTACAACAGCTTTGGTCTTTTGTGAATGGAGCCAGTTTTTCCTAAAAAAAAGGTGGTAATACAAATAATGCTGATCTGGAAGACAAACCATTTGGTGCTGAAATTAAATGTAAATTAAACTTAAGTATCTTAAACATATTCTTTTTTTAAAAACAGAAGTAGGAAAGTTTAATCCAGTTTTGGATATGAGAAAAATGCCGAGTCCAATCCATGGCTTAATAGGATGTTACTGGTGTAAAAGCAGGACGATCAGGATTCCATAGAGGAGGGTTAGGCTCTCCTTTGGAGGAAGGAACCGCGCTGGTGACTGACCCAGGCCATGTAGGGTCAGAGACGCCTGCCCCAGGAGGGGTTACATTATATATCACCTCAAGGGTACTGCCTCCCTTTCCAAAGACCTCCCCCCTCCGGGATACTCTGATTGGCTCGATGGTGGCTCGTTTTCCCTTCGATTGGTCTTCTAAGGTGATCCAAGGTTAGGGCGTTGAATGATTGGTTGATACTCAACCCAATGAATCTCTTTCCCTCATCTCCTTATGTTAATGCATGATGACACCCATCTTCTGGAAAATTCTCTCTTCAATCCCCCCTCGTACAAGCCCGTGACCTGTCAATCATCCTACTCTAATATATAAACCATACTACCACTAATCAATTCCTAACCCAATTAACAACTCCAATTAATAACTCATCAAGCTGCTCGCTAATGATTAAACAATCAACCTTGAACATTAATAACACGGAATATTTAACTCTAAATTAGATTACGAAAGCCAATCCTCCAAATCCATTTATAACAGGATATCTGTAGCATAAATATTTGTATTTGTCCTAGTCAGCCCCTACCTTTCTTCAAAGTCAGCACAGGAAGACAGGTACCATCAGGGCACAACTCACCCAGCTTGTTTTGAGACGTCTATCTAAGAAGACAGAAATTCTGTCTTCTAAGGGTCTTTTTCTCTCCTCAGCTGAGTAAAAGGACAGCCAAAGATGATTATCTTGGGTGCAGCCATACACTTTTAGGGGCGTCTCATATGCGGTAATCAAGGAATGAAGATCGGCTTGCCCAAATCTATCTGCATCAGAAACCTTCATGCCAACCCACATATGAACACACAGTCTTGGGAACTATTAAAAGACCCCCTTATAGCTAAATTGACATCTGTGAGCACAGGTTTCATTAATTTAGTTAAGTTTTGGTTTTAAAAACATGCTATTTGTGGCCTCTTTATCGCATAACCCTCCATCAGTGAAACTGATTTGTTTCTGTTATAGACACAGTTGAAGCCTCCCTTTTCTGAAAAAAATAGTCAAAGCCTACTGCTCAAGGATGTCTGGGTGAGGAGAAATGTGATGGACTTCTCCCTCTGAATACACAACTGAATATGTTGAGCTGGAGCTATTATGAATGCCACAATTTATACTGCTGCTGGAGATGCTTCCCTGCCCTTTCTGGAGTGCAAACCCAAGAGTTCACTGGACAGCACTGGGCTCTGCCAGAACTTACTGGAAAAATACTGGCTAAGATGGTCTCTGTTTTGTCATTCACTGGGAAAGTGTTACTAGCAAAACCACTGGTACCTATTTTCTACTGTGTTTACTGTGTCTAGCAATTTTGCATTTAATAGTCTTATTTTGCACCCAAATCTTAAATCAAGAGATAATTACCACTCTCACAGCATCTGAAATATAAAGACACCAGGACTCAAACATTTAATACCAGATGTTTTCATATTTTTAACAAGGAACAATAATTGCTGTAACTAGGCAGTGGCTCATCAACTAAATTTTTTCAGTTGATATTTAAACCTATATATCCGATTTACCTTCAAACTCTTGAAGAAAACTCTGGATTACCCCTTTCTGAGGTTGCATAAGGATAAACATTATAACAGACACCATTCAGTTCTCTTCTATATTTCTTAAATTTTGCATTCTACATTACAGTAAGTATTTATGCAGAAGCTGTGGTGAGAAGCCCACAACAGCAGGTGCTAATTGTCCAGCCATTGCATCATGCCTCAGCCGTCTCAGTCTCTGGTAAGTGTATAGTATATACATTACACATACTCCTGCGCTAGTGAAAAATTAGATGTGTTGGAATTTGTGTGGAAATTTGTGTGGAAAGGCTCATTAAATTTATTTTGGATGATGCTTCCTCTCTGATGTTAAAACCAAATAGATGGAGGTTTTTTCTGTGCAGTAGAGAAGCTGCATTACTGAGAAAGCTGTTCTTTGAGAATTGGTAACGTCTCTGTGACCTAGGTTACCCTGACAGATTCACTTCAGGTTTGCTGTATCGTCTCCAATTATAAGTTATGGCCCAAGGCAATGATCCATCAAGCCAGGTATGTTACTTGGAGCTTACAATAGCAAACGAGGGATGGCATTTCCTGCCCACAGTGAACACAAAAACTGTCATTACCTAATATAAGTCATCACTTTTAAGAAAAAGACAGATGTTGCAGGAAATATTAAAGAACTTCAGTCCTTAATCTATGAGTTGGGGACTCCTGTGACAGAGCACAGGAGCAAACCCAAAGTCCTTGCAAAGTGCAATCCAGACCCTACTCAAGCCAACAGTAAAATCCCACTAATTTCAGCATCCTGAAGATTTCCTCTGGATTCAGTTTATGGCAGAATCACCACCTTATTAATGAGTGGCAGATGATGTCTCCATTGTGTGCTGTAATATTCAACTGCAAAACAGAAACTATGGAAATTATCCCCATCAGCAAGAGAGAACAAACCAAGCCTTACTGAGAGCACTTGCACAGCACACAACCACTCTGAGACCAGAGGTGCTGGAGAAATGGAGGCAGTCAGCGAGCACTTGGCTGCCTTCTGTTTACCAGGAAATAACTTCATCTGGCAATTTATCATGGTGAAAAGTGTCAGGGATAAAAAATTCCCTTTATTGGAAACTTGACTAGACAGTCACACTGGAATCAGAGACCTGTAATGAAAAGCTAGTATTAAGGTTAGAGGATCAGGATCAAGAAATCTTCATCGTTTGTTGACGGTGCAGAAAGCATAAGCAACCATTCTGAGTGGTTCTTACCCCACAGAATGCAACCAGCAAGAAGAAACAAGGGCACTAAAAACCAATCTAAAAACAATTGAATCTGCAACTCACTCTAGATCGCCAGCCACTAGCATATTACTGTAGATCTTCAGTTGGAGGAAAGAGCTAAAGAACTACAAAAGAAAGCCTGTCTCAGGCTTTTATAATAAATTTTACTATACATTTTAAGAAAGAAAGCATGCATTTATTGTATTTAGGAGCAGGATTAATTTCTTCTTTTTCTTGTTCTCCATCAAGGTGAGACTAGCTGCTGTTCTAGGGAGCTTGACAACATCCCAGATATGTTTATTTGTAGGGAAAGATAGCCATTTCACATCCAGCCCACTCCCAGCTCCCAGGTGACTTTGCCCAGCCTCTGGCAAGGTGTGACACTTATACATAGGGCAGGTTGTTCTGTAATGGACATTTCTCATGCATCCTGCGATGGGTGAGCAACTGGCCGATGTGTCAGGCATAAAGGGTTGTAGTGAATGGGGTGACATCAGGCTGGCAACTGGTCACGTCTGGAGTTCCGCAGGGCTCCATCACAGGCCCTGTGCATCTTCATAAACGACTTTGGATGCAGGACTGGAAGGGATACTGCATCTGCACACAATACTGATTTGGGAGGAGCCATTAACTCCCTCCAAGGCAGATAGAACTTGCAGAGAGACACTTGATGAGAGGGCTGGGCAGTCACCAACCATTATGAAGTTCAACAAGGAAAAATGCTGGATTCTGCACCTGAGACAGGGCAATCCTGGATATATGGACAGACTGGGAAATGAGAGGCTGGAGAGCAGTGCCATGGAAAGGGACCTGGGGGTCCTGGTCGATGGCAAGTTGAACATGAGCCAGCAGTGCCCTGGCAGCCAGGAGGGCCAAGCGTGTCCTGGGGGGCATCAGGCCCAGCATCGCCAGCTGGGCAAGGGAGGGGATTGTCCCACTCTGCTCTGCACTGGGGCAGCCTCACCTCGAGTGCTGGGGGCAGTTTGGGGTGCCACAGTGTAAGAAAAACATTAAGCTATTAGTGAGTGTCCAAAGGAGGGTCACAAGGATGGTGAAGGGCCTTGAGGGGAAGCCATGCAAGGACTGAGGGCACTTGGTCTGTTCAGCCTGGAGGAGACCGAGGGGAGACCTCACTGCAGTTATAACTTCCTCATGAGAGGAAGCGGAGGGGCAGACACTGATCTCTTCTCTGTGGTGACCCATGAATACCTGAGGGAATAGCCTGAAGTTGTGTCAGGGGAGGTTTAGGTTGGATATGAGAAGAAGGTTTTTCACCCAGAGGGTGGTTGGGCACTAGAACAGGATCCCCAAAGAAGTGGTCACAGCACCAGCCTGACAGAGTCCAAGAAGCATTTGGACAATGCTCTCAGGCACATGATGTGACTCTTGGGCTGTCCTGTTCAGGGCCAGGAGCTGGACTTTGATGATCCATGTGGGTCCTTTCCAACTCAGCAAATTCTACGATTCTTTTCTACGATTCCATAGGGTTTTTTTCCTGATTGTCATTGTTCTGATGTCTGTTGGTAAAAAAGACGTGACTTTCAGTTTTGCTGAAGGGAAAATTCTAGTTGCAACTGCTCAGAAATTATGATTTGTGACCAAGGAATGCTGGGGGCATGGACCTATGGCTGGGGTGAGGTGCCCCATGTAATTGCTCTCAGGTCTGGTGCTGGTGCAGGTGTATACAAGGAATCTGATTGTGAAGTATTTCTGCAGACTCCAAGTTGAACCACTCCAAGTAGAACCACATATTGCAGTAGGACTCTACCCAGTGTTCATTAAATGCTTCTTTTATATTTAAGTACAAATGTAATTTCTTACTTAATTCACCTTGAGGGGTACCATAAAAGTCCCTGACAGTGCCGAAAGATCAAACCCAGCAAACAAACACAGAAAGAAAACACCTCATCCGTTCAGCTACTCAAATTAAAAATCACATTGTTTTGAAGACTTTGTACGATCTTTGCATAATTGTGGTTTTCAGTGTTTTATATTGCTCCTTCCATTTGTACCATGAATGCAGGTAGCCTCCTGCTACCCCTTCCCCATTTGATGTCAGAAGTGGTGTTGAAGTGCCTGCTCTGCCTCTGTGATACAGCAGGTACTCGGCCAGTGAGACAAGAGTGCAGAGCAGTCACAAGCACAAGGACAAAGAAACAAATGACTGAGGAAAGGAAAAGTCTCATCCAGCTCTAGAGGAGACCAAAGGCAATGTTCTTTTCTCCCTTCCCTTTTGTCCACCTCCCTTCCTGTGCACATCCCCAGAGCTGCCAGCAAGACAAGCCATCCCTATACCCCAAACCCAGGTAATTTTCAGACAGAAAAAAGCCACTGCCACCCTTGTCTCAAAAAGCTGTTAAATGAGCTGTATTTTTTTTCTCATCCTTTTGTTTTGATCCATTTATTCTTTCATAACCCCAAGTTTTTACATGGGTGGCTCAGTCTGAGTTCGATGTGATGATCATGGTGTCTGCAGAAAGCCAATGGGTTATGGCAGGCAGCTCCCCTGCTCCAGCACCTTCAGTTTGATGCCAGCACACTTCATGGCTGCCAGCATGCAATGACTGACTGTCCTCCTCCTCCCTGTTGTCTCCATTTGGATGCAGTGAGGGTGGATCTCTTCTTTGGGGCACTGGTAAGGCATCAGGCAGGAGCACTGGGTTTGTGTCTCTGGGAATGAATGTGTGGAAATTTAGCAGCAAATGTGATGACTAAAACCAAATTTTATACTTTGATGACATTTCGAAGTCTAACAGGGAAAAGCACTCTTGGATGCTTGTGATGTATTAGTTACAAAAAGCCTGTAGTGCATACACTAGATGGCTGGATATGAGGAATAGAGACATAATCAGCTTTAAGTAACAGTTTTTGCAGCAGTGGCCCATACAAAAGCAGAATTGTTTTAACTATTTTTATCCACTGGCTTTCCCTGAATTTTCTTCTAAACAAAGATATATTCAGTTGACTTTCTAGTCCCAATTATCCTTGAACACAATCTTGCTATGAAATGGAGTCTTAAGGTCCATATTGTGTCAGCTCCTATTTCATTAAAGCTCTCTTTATGAATGCTAAGCTACCTACTGCTGGCCTGTGGTAAAGCTCAGTCCTGCCAGTTATTTCATTACCTATTTCTGATCTAATCAGGTCCTGACTCTTTATATTCTTTCCCAGAAATTCCCTAGGCAGAGTTTCTGCCTTCAGTTTCTTAAAACATAAAAAATGTGTGCTTTCCTCCATTTAGCTTCTTTCATGGTACTGCAGTATCTTCTCTGCAGTATCTTCTGTCCCCGGGTTGATACCAACACTCTCAGGAAAAGCAAAACTTTCATTTCCTAGATGTTTGTGCACACTCATGAAAACTGGACTTCTATGGAGATGGTGAAGAGTCCAGTTCTAATCTCTTGAACACCACACTGACAACTAATCTTATTTAATGTATTTTTCTCCACTCTCATTTTTCTGAACAGCCTCTGTAGGCTTTTAAGAGAAAAACACTGAAGTGCTGGCACAGGATCCAGTTTGAAGACACTTGCATGAGGGAAGCAGAGCTAGGCTTCTTAGAGGCTCTGGAATAAGTAATTTTTAAAAAATTATCACCTTTTTCCCAGGAGCACAAAGTGCTTAGAGGTTCCACCAGAGCATGTCCATTGATGGACACACCTGGTCATGCCTTCTGCTTGAGCCCACAAGGAACAACACCTCACGCAGTAATTTTACAGCCACCTACTTCAAATTCTATGCTGCAGAAATCTTGTGTCTTCAAAACAGGGGCTTAGGATTGCTGCACACTGCTGTTGCTTTGTTTATCGTTAAGTAGAGCAGGTGCGATAAGAATCAGATTTGTCTCTGGCAGCAAGGGATGGACTGAGTGTGTCTGTCACTCAGCCTTTACCTGGCAAGCACTTGATGTGTGTGGAGCCAGTCAGCACCGCAGGCATTTACAGGAAAACCTACTGCTTTTATCACCTGGTTACATGCTAAATAGCCAAGTTGCACAACAGTGTATAGAGAATAATCCTCTTGGGGATTTTACCAGCTTAGCTAGTTCATTCAAACTCTTAATAAACACAGTTTTCACATAGGAGTATTTGTAAATTTTACCATTAAAATCCCATTAAGCCTGATGGCCCCAGCTTTGCTTTTGAAGTAGCATCACGATTTAATTTCACAATTTAATTATATGCTGTAGAGGGTGTGGCCCAAATTAATTCCTGAAGTACAAACTAGGGGCTAGTAGCCTCACAAGGAATGGGTGAAAATATTACCAACTACATTTTATGATTAAAGATTCAAATGTTAATTCCCCTGAAAAAGTTCCCCTAATCTCCAAGTTCCTTTTGTGCCTTTCTGATGGAAAGTAACACTACACTAGTTGTGAGTAAAAGGAAAAGGCACGTATCTAAGTGTAATACTAGGTAGCAGGGACACAAGGCTGACCGCGTTTCCACACTCCTTGTGCCCAGAGGGACCACAATGTCTGTAAATCCTGTTCTTGGAGCAGTGAAAAGAGTCAGCACATTTTACTTTTAGCTCCAAAGGGATGGCTAAATCTCACCATTCAGAAGTCATACCTTGACAATCCTCCCAGTCATAGCAGGTGTCATAGCCACAGGGCACTTTCTTCAAGCTATTTGTAGAGAGCTTTGCCCTCTCAATAGCCCAGTCTAGGTTGGAATTACCATGGCAAGGGCCAGCATGCAAGAAATGGAATGACTGCTCTCCGAGGCACATTTCAGCTGAGTACTGACAGCTGGGCTTGGTCACATTCTGTTCAGAAACAGCATGTAGCACACAGATGTCTTCTGAGTAGTGGCTGCCCAAAGGAAGAAAAGAAAAATCATTTTAGCAGGCTGTGGAACAAGTCCAGGCTTTTAAACAGTCCATTGGCATCGGATGAAACACAGCAAAGCCATGGCCAGGCTGGAGATCTATCTAAAGACCTAAGGCTGCCCCAGCAGGACCTGGACCTGATAAAACAAGTGTTAAGAGATGGGGAAGCTTTGGTCCTGTCCAACAGTTGGGACGTAAAAGACATGGTCTGTACAAGAAAAAGGAGATGCTGTTACCTCCACGAGGATGTGAAATTTCCACAGCCCCTGGGGTGGCTTTTCTGAGTTAATGCATCCCTGCAGCTGTGTGTGCAAGTCTATCTCTGATGCATAGCTATCTTGAGACAAAAGGCAGGCAAAAAGAGTCATGCTGCTTGTAGTTTCCTTTTTTGCATATTGCTCTGGTTACTGAGCAAATTAATTCCTAGAAGGTGTATGCATTTCCAAGCAGCATCATTTTGTGAAGCTTAGCCATTTCCCAAGAAGAAGATCATAAAATCATAGAATGGTTTGGATTGAAAGGAACCTTAGAGACCATAGTTCCAACCTTGCATGCTCCTTATGCATGGTGATGACATTGGAGAAATAAAGAGAAAAAAAGGAAGAGTTGAGGTCTCCAGTAGCAGAGAGCAGTGTAGATTAAAAGGATGTGCTGTGGTGTCTCATTACATTAATGTAATTGGGTGCTGTCACTCTTGTACCGGGGACAGAGAAAAAGGAAGCAGGCAGATTTCAGGAAAAGCGGAATTGTCTTTATTTATTAATATAGAGAGGTTTATATCCCCTAGCTCGCTTGAATGGCATAAGGTTATTGGTTCCTTGACCATCCACCTCTCAGAATGATTGGCTAGATTCAACAACACCGATTCTAAAACAATCCTTCAGCTAACCATAACAATACTGCAAAATATCTTGCACCTGCAAGATAAAGAAGTCAGTTTACAGAAACCTCTAACTGTTTCTCAGCCAGCATCCGTGTGGAAGTCTTCGCTTGCACACAGACACTGGCAGAGAGCTGGAAAATCTCTCTGCAACCAAGCTTTCAGCATCCACAGGCTGCATTAAGGAGAGCACTGTCAGCACGTTATGGGAGGTGACCCTGCATATCTACTCAGCCCTGGTGAGGCACATGTGGGGAGCTGTGTCCAGTGTGGGGCTCCTCAGGACAACAGAGATGTGGAACTCCTGGAGCAGGTCCAGTGGACGGTAACAAAGATGATCAAGGGACTGGAGTACATCTCTTATGAGAAAAGGCAGCGGGAGCTGGGCCTGTTCAGTCTCAGGAAGAGGTGACTGAGAGGGGCCTTCATCAATGTCTGTCAGTGTCTGCAGGGAAGGGTCAGAGGAGGGACCAGGCTCTGCCCGGTGGTGCCGAGCAATAAGACAAGAGGCAGCGGGCAATAACTGATGCACAGGAAGTTCCACCTGAATATGAGGAAGAAGTGGATTACTGTGAGGAGAACAGGTTGCTCAGAGAGGCTGCAGAGTCTCCCTCACCAGAGATATCCAAGCACCATCTGAACACAATCCTGTGCCGTGTGCTCTGGGACAGCCCTGCTTGAGCAGGGAGGTTGTGCCAGGTGACCACTGGGGACTATTCCAACCTGACCCATTCTGTAATCCTGTGGTTGTTCATTTATTTCATAGGCTATAAACAGGGCTGTAATTTGAATACAGAGGAATAGCTAGCTAATATCTGAACAGAGAGTAGTCTTGATTTGCAGCTGTCTTTTCCTGCTCTTCCTGTTTGGTATCACAATGGCCTCTTGGTCTATCGTTAGAGAAACTATGACTTCTAATTACAGTACTTACCCACAATCTTCTTCTGGAGACATACAAACACACTGAGATCCAACCTGCTTTTGTCCTGGATTACAAATACCTCTAATTTTAGTTTGCACATCTGAAACAACAGAGTGAAAACTACTGTAACTACTAAAGAGTGAACAGAAATATCTTACACTCCTCCCATAAAAGCTAAAACAGGTTTATTTCTATTTGTCCTAAGTTTCTCTCTTCGAAAGTGCCCTGGTTGGCATGCTACACGTATTTTCATCAGTCTTTGCAAAAATCACTGGAAAATCCTATTTTTAACAAGACGCTGAAGTTTCAATATAATGCATTTTCCTACTTTGCTTTCATAAAGCCTTGTTAATACAGCTGGGGTTTTGTTTTGTTTGGTTTTGGTTTTAAGCAAACAGTTGCAGTGTCTCAATTTCATTATTAATGTTTACAGTACACTGCATCCAAAAATTCTGAACTTGATGCAGAAGTTTAGAGCTGAAATTCTGTCACCATGGGAGGCACAAATTAAAACCAAAATTAATAAACAGCTGCTATATGTCTTAAACCCAGTCATCAGCCTCCTAGTTCTAGCTAGCTGAAATAAACAGTACTGTTAATACCAGCAATATGGAAACAGTAAAGTATCTGCAGGAATACTAACCTTTCTCACATGTAATAGACCTCAGAATAGGAGGTATCCAGGACAAGTCTTTCCCACAGGTGTATTTTGTGTAACCAGTGACTATAAACCCAGCCTGGCAGCTCAGCTTCATTGTTTCACCAATGTTGTACTGTTGCTTAAATGGGGAAATTGTGACACTGTCAGATATTGGTGGCCTGAGGCATACTGAGGCTGTAACAAACAATCAAAAAAAGCATAATTCTTGTTGGTTTAATGCTGTGTGGATATTTACAGAAAGTCATAATGCCTTATCTGAAGAACCATATAAAGACACTCAATGACCCTGAACATTTGTCTGACATTCAAAACCAATAAAAATTTAACATAATTAAGTCTTGAAATTTTCAGTGCATTTTCATAGTCTTTAAAATAGTTTTCAAGTAATAACTAATAATGACAATATGTTTCTAATGCATGCCAATATAAGTAATTTAATTTTGCTGTTTAAAAATAGTAAGAATGGCATTTAACAGCATATTTTAATTTTTCTTCTGTAAATTAAACAAAATCAATGGCAATAGAAAGCTCTTAAGTATATTCAGGTGGGGTTTTTTTTGTTAAAATGAAGACTAAGTAATGAAATCACACCAAGTTTTAGAAAACTACTGAAATCTCTCTTGTTAGCAAACACAGACCAATTCTGATCCTCAATTCTTAAGTAATCTATAATTCCTTCAAGGCATTGATTTATGGTAAGAGATTTTCAGGGCAGCCTGGGAGGTCATGGTTAGAAACACGTCATCCATTTAATATAAAAGATAGTAGACAAATTTCTGTAAGAATGATTTCTTTTTCATAACTTAAAGATATCTCTGTAAGTTTGAAAACAAAAGGTGAGTCCTTTTGTTAAAGGTATTTAAAACTAGAAAAGAGAAGGATCTCACAGCATCCATCTGAGGATTTTCTAATGCACTGGATATTACAGTAGCCTTACATAGCACATAATAGTAACACTTCTGAGTTAAAAGAGGAGTGATGTAGTGACTCACGATGTTTTTGCCATGTCTACTTGAAATACCTTCTTAAAATGTTATCTTTTCAGGTATCTTAGAGATCCTTTTTTTTAAAACCTGTACTAAAATCTCTTTTGTGTCTTTTTCTTCCACTTCTATTTTATTGCTGTGCATTTTGTTTGCTTCCTCTTTCTTACGTTGGCACTCAACGTGTTGCTGTGTCCAGGTTTGATCTGGCAGACATCGAAGGTATTGATAGCCAATGAGGCTATGACCACTCACACAGGCAAGTTCAGTTTCCTCCCCTACAGCATACTGGCTCTTTTCGTTCTATCAACAGAAAAAAAAAAGAAAAAAAAAAGAAAAAATTAAAAAACCCAAACCAAAATGCTCTGCAAGAATCTATGGTAACAAGACTGGGCATTGTCAAAGGAAACAATAGCAAAATCCTGATAAGATGTAATGAATGCCTGCTTTTCCTACTCTGAAATATGAGTCATCCACTCACCAATATAATGGTAAGTTTGTCCAGTTGCAGTAACTGATGTCATGGCTACAAAACAAGGATTCAAGGATCACTTGAAAAAGATTTTTACCTTGACTTTTCTTCAGTTGCTGGTGTAGTCTGGTGGGCTAGAGTCCCACAGCATTCCTTGAACACAGCAGCACTCTCACTAGCACAGTAGCTAGGATGGGTATCAGGCACATACAGCAGAGAAGCTGTAAAATTTCCAATCTCTGCAACTACTACACTTTGCTTCTGTATCATTTTTCATGCTCACCCTGATAAAGCCAAATTCTGGTGGGTCTGGCTTAGAACATCCAGACTCAGGTTCACCAATCAAGACATTCTCTTCTCTCCTGGCTTCATCATCATTTATACAAGGAGCACCTCTGAAAAGTGAAAATTTGTTGTAAGGATGTATCTTAAGCATTCATGTCTCCAAGTAACAATGGCAGAATGTCAGGAGAGCTGCAAGTGTGTCCTGTCATCATCCCCCCATAATTTTATTCTGTTAAATAAAAGATGGTGGACAAAACTTCAGGTTGATAGGGGGGAGAACATGAGAGCAGTAAAAAGTGCTAGCATCTAGCACTAGTGCTAAATGCATCTAACAACATAATTAATTAAATATCTTTATACAGCAAGAAAAAGAGACAGAAAGAGCAACCTAACAGGAAGTCTCTAAATAATCCATGTAATTCTGTTGCAACCAGGCAGTGGTTAAAGGTGGCTGGTCTCTGTGAGCATGGAACTGTACAGCCCGTGGTGTCTAACTGAGTAACAAAGAACTGTGGAGCCACCGCTTGTAATCCTCTATTTACTCTGGAATCCCCTCTGCAGTCATTACAGCAGGGATAGTAAAAATCCTGTTTCAGCTCTTGGTCCCAGCAGAAAAAACGAAGCCTTGGGCTTGAAGATGAAAAAAACTGAGCCAGTTTGGAGTTAGGATGTGAAATTGAAACCATGCTAAAAAGGTATATCAGGCATACCTAAAGTGGGAATATGAGAAACTTGGTATCTTCATCTGAACTCTCTGTGAGACTTTCAGACCTAAACCTCTAAGAAGAGGATGTGATAGCAAAAAAAA
The DNA here is from genome assembly GCA_013397775.1 of Eulacestoma nigropectus. NCBI lineage: Eukaryota > Metazoa > Chordata > Aves > Passeriformes > Eulacestoma > Eulacestoma nigropectus. The sequence continues at coordinate 69,257 of VZTE01000759.1, forward strand.
TAGAAACTGTGAACTCCAACGAAGAAGAGCAAGAGATTTCTCCATGTCTTTGGAAAAGAAGCCATGCAAAGCAGCATACAACATCTACAGGCATACTTCAGTATGCAATTCATTAGCAATTTTCTAGGAATAAACAATTAATAATCCAAATGCGAAGTAAATTGAAGAGATTTGAGACTTGTTCTTCTCTTTGCTCCACTGAAGAAATTCAGAGGGGAAAGCTGTGTGCTACTTCTCCTTGGTAGTCACAAAGCCACTATGGAGAGCTCCTTAACTATCCCGTGACTATGGAGATCTTTTGATCTTCTCACCTGTCTGCGAACACAGAGACATAGCAGTCCTCCTCTTCTTCCTGCTGCCCTTCACACGGCTTCCCCCCGTTCATTGGGGAGGGGTTATTGCATTCCCGAGTCCTTCTGGTTTTGAAGGAAGCATCGCATGGACTCCATTCAGACCAGCAACCCCATTGGCCATCGATAGCAACTGCAAGGAGTAAAAGAAACCCCATCTTTTGGCAGACCAGTACCATCTGCAGTATTTCTTTTAAGGCCACATATGACAGGGATAATGGTAAATTCAAAATAGCCATGTTCAGAAGATTTAAAATTGTTAATGTTAAGGGAGTAGATCACATCTAGACTATTAAGGTTTCCAAAAGGTGGCCAGCCAAATTCCAGCTGCTTCATAAAACCCTAAAATACATTTACCTTTCTACTTTTGATTGCAAGTAACATTAAAACCCAGAAGCAGCATATTTTATACTTTTATTGCACACATAGATAGAGTTTTCATGGTACTGACAAGTTTCTTAGGTCATTATTTAATGAGTTTTTAAATAAATCTGAGTTCTAACACCGTATCTAAACCCCAAATCTACATCCTATGCCAGTTAAATTAAAACATTACTACTACTGCTTTCTCTTAATACCTGGCATATTTTACCTCTACCACCATGAAACATGCATAAAAATTTTTACTTACACACCTTTTCTTTTATGCATGCAATGGACTTCCTGTATCCATCTCTCTCTTCAGTTGTTATTTCTTTCAAAATATTCCTCTATTGGGTCAGAAAATGAGACCTGTATCTGCCTAAGTGACTTTATGTTCCCTTTCAGTTGTGGAATACAAATATGTGTAATGTCTCTTTTGTTTCCCTTAGGTATGCCACTAGTGCCAATTTCATTCAAAAATGTTTTTGCATTAAATTGCTCTTTAAATTCTCCAGAATGATGATTATGTTCTCTCTCCTTAGGACAACTGACTTTTCATTCTAAACTGTGATCAACAGTTTTTATCTTCATCAGCCATTTAGTCTTAAGCATAATAGGCTATAGCGAAAACTAAGCAAGGGGTTTCTTAATTTTTCACATCAATTATCTTTGATCTCAGCATCACCCTTATTGCTGAATAGCTCATGTTATATGATCCTAATTATGTAGCTAAGGAATATTTTACCATATCTTACGCTTTCTTTTGAGTCACGGCTATTCAGTTTGAGTTTTTTTGGTTTTAATCCCTACATTTATTCTTACACTTTTTGGACACCACCATGTGGTGAGACGTGCTGTGGCTTTAGTAAGGGAAGGTTATGTCAGATTAACCCCTGACAAAGAGATACCGGAAGGACCATACTTGCACGACTACGCCATCACCTCAAATACCTGCTGTGAAACCCGGAGCCCGCGTCTCGCAGTTGGTGCCGTAGGTGCCAGCCTGGCACACGCAGAGGCACTCTGTCCCGGAGAGCACAGGCCTGCCGTTGTTGGGGCACGGGGCGCACTGGCACGGATCAAACCTGCCCGCATGCTCCCTCAGCGCTCTCCTCAGGTGGCGGCGCTTGGTCGCAGCACACGGCACATTCCTCACCAGGTCCACGATGGGCGACAGCTGGCAGGGAGCCGATCAGTCAGCAGGAACCAGAACACAGCAGGGCCCTCACGAGGTAGCCGGAGGGTTTTTAAGATGCTACAGCCTACTTATGAAGCTATGTCACACAGAAATTATGGATACTTTATAGCATCCACATAGCAGTGCTATACACCTATATTATCCTGTTATACTGCTTTTATTTCCCTAATACAGGGCTCTACGAGCCCCAGGAAAATCAACGAAGTGGGATACTATGTCCTAAAATTTGGGACACTCTCTGTCACACATCACATCACTATGTGACATAGGGTTTGCTTACATCCAGTCCCTGCCATGTCAGACATCCCTATGTTGCCTTCAGGAGTTCAGCAGCTGCAGCAGGAGAGACCTCAGTGGATGCTGCATTCAGGCAGGTTTTACTGTGACATGGTGCGCCTTAGCGACCACCTTTTCGGCCAGCTCTGGTGGTCGGCGGCCGGCCCTTCTCTCCACACGGGAGAAGCTGGTGGAGCTGTTCACAGTGTGGGAGGGCTGGCGAGGTCCGCGAAAGGGCTCGCCCAGCGCACCGATGTTAAAGGCACAGGAGGAGATGAAGAAATCAGGAGGGGCTCTTTGCAGGGTGAACAGGACAGGTTTGTTGGGGTGCGAGGGGCCAGGAATCAGGGGGAGAAGAGCGCAAAGAGCGAAAAATGAGGACTTGGCATGGGGGGTTTTTATACCCCTACAAAATGGGCGGAGTAAACTGCAGACAACCAATCAAAACAGGGCAAAGAGGTTGTACACAGGTGGGGAAACATACAATGAACCAATGGGGCACAGGGTAGGCGGGGAAGGAGAACCAGGAGCCAATGGGACATCAGGGGACAAAGAACTTTCTAGAGCTTAACCATAAACAGGGGAAGGAGGGAGGAGAGAGTGGGAGCCAGTGGTTGGGGACGGAGCTGCATACTTAGGCAAGGGCTTCTGGGCCCTCAGCCACGTCCCACCATTGAATATGCTGGGGAGTGTGGCTTGCCGGGTGTCGGCATACTGAACACACCACAACATCACTGTTTGCCTCAAGTGCTGCTGAGCAGCTGCTGTACCAGCTGGGGAGGGAGAGCGCTCGGTGCACTCACAGCAGCACTGGCACGCTGTATTAAAGGAGCAGGGGATGGGGGGGTTGCTGTTTTGTTTCAGTTTAGCTATGTGACATACTTTGCAACATAGGCCTGACACGGAAATGATCGCAGGGGAAGAAGGCATTCCCAGCACCGTGCACTGTTTTCCTGCACAGTAACTAACCCCTGCCTATGCCTGAGCTCCTGCTGGTGCTGAGCAATTAATTCACATTCCTTGCTCTTACTCCCACTGTCCATGGACAATGCAAAATGGCTGTGCCTTCTTATAAACCAACATGCACAAGAAGTTGTCCTAATAAAAGTTCTGTATGTTTATGTTATGCCCATATTTATGTACATTCATATCACACTCAGCACCATCCCTGTTTACAAAAAAAATATCTGCACAGCCCTATGAAGAGCTGCTAACCAGTTAGTCTTTGCTATGTCAGTGTTTTTCTTGTTCTTCTCTTACCTCAAAGTCAATCACCACAGGATTGTCCTTTGTTGATTCCAGCCAGTCTGTGAAGACTCTGTGTCCTGGAAAAGCCCCCTTTTTCTCCCAGGCCAGAGCTGCTGCATACTCTGACCTGCCACCTTTTACCAGGGAGACTGATCGTTCAGCTGACTCCAAAATGGAACCTGAAAGATGATTTCATCACAGTATTTTCAGACAAAGGCCTCCAAAGACAGTTGATGTAACAACAGAACGATAAGAAAAACTGTAAGAGGATATTAAAGAATATACTAAGATTAATTTTTTGAAACCATCTTTGGAAAAATGACGTCAAAGCTCAGAACAATCCCTGCTATGACAGCAGCCTGTGATAATATTCCAAATGAAGGTGTTTGAAACCTGAGCCATGGGGCTATTCAGAGTGTAAGACAGTTGTGGAAAATGCAGAGGATGCAGGAGCCTCCTCTAGAGCACACATGGCAGGAGGATCTTTAGTTCTGGCTGTAAACACCCAAGTAGCAGAAATTAATGAACTATTGAGGACAAAAATGTGGTGGAAGTAATGAAATCCCTACTCTTAGTGATGCATAACATGACTCCTGCCATTCTCATGGAAAATGTGCCAGCTTTCTGCAGTTTCTGAGACCTATTTCTGGCACCTCGTACCTAAATGTCTGCTTGGCATGAGGAAGGTGTGAAGGGAAAGTCAGAGAGTGTATTATTGCTGCCCAGCTCTCTCAACAACCTCTGAGCAACTCTGAAAGAAGATCAGGGACTCAGTCATCGACACAAATTTCTAGCTGTGCTCATTTTCCAGTTCAACATGCTTGGCTCTGGACCCAGGAACAGGGGTAATGTTTGACAGATCTGTGACCAACTGGAGAGCCAGTACCACCAGATCTCCAATGATGATGCTCCAGAGCAGAAAAATAGCACCCCTACATCAAAATTTCTTTTGCAAATGAGAATATGACTCCAGTGCTTGTGTCAGAGGCAGACAGTGAAACACTGGCTCCTCTGACTGGTGGAAGATCATCTGTAGTTCAACAAAGCTGCGAGTTCACCTGGGGCAGCTGAGGGCAATGATAACTCTCAGGGTAAGTAACAGAACATGGGCCCTGTTCTCATCATGGTCACCTTCATGTGTCACAGTCATCCTGTTTGTGGTGCATCTGGTACTGACTTTCTTTTTTTTCCTGAAGAACACACGCTTGGTTGTTTCAGTCCGGACACACTCTGTTGATTCATCAACTGTCAGGCCTAGAAATACCACAGAGCAGCATCGTCATCACCATAACCATGACACATGGCAGGCACTATGCCCCAGGCTCCCACACTGAGGTGAGCCAGCAGGTTCCCCTGCTCCTCACCCACCTCTGGAGACTTCACTACAGCAGGCACCTGCTTCCCCAGGTACGAAGAGCTGAGTCATGCTTTAGCTACCCTCCCATGCCCATGCAAGTTACAGCAGTGACATTAAAGATCACAGCTTTTAACTTTAGATTTCCATTTTTTGTGGTATTGTCTGTTCATTTTGACAGTATAGCAGTGTTGGGAAAATTTAAAAGTCATTTCAAATCCAAACGATCAGTTTTACTGACTGCATCCCAAAAAGTACCACTTGCACCTCTCAGACCTTAGTCCCATGCTATAGGATGCTGGAACACCTTTTCCTGGTGGCACCTGGTCTTGGTCTGAAGGTCTTACGTGGTTTCCGTGAACACAGTGACATTTACCAAATAAGGAATCTCCTGAACTTTTCAAAGGCAGTGTAAAGCAAAAATTTCTTCTTGTTCTATATGCAAGCAATGCGAGTAATTACTGAGTATGTGAATGTCAAAAGAATTTTTTGCTGTTGGAGAACTTACTATGTGGTGTAAGACCTAAAATCAGGGATAAGAAAAGCTGTTAAACCAATAATATTTTTTTTACATACCTGAGTTCTGCAGTTTCTCAGAGCTGTACTGGTAAAGGATATCATAGGAACCACCCATCTTCCCAGAGGTGTAGTAATGAGTGCCAAAGTCATCAAATATTCTGCTGTATAAAGCATAGTTGTACTCCAGGGGCAGGTGGTTAAGTGCTTTTAGAAAGACATCTGAAAGCTGCAGGTCTGACTGTTTCATTGTGAAGTTTGCAACAGAAATTACTTTATGGACTCTGATAAAGTTGGAATTCTAGAAACAGGAAAAGAGAAGTCTTAGTGCCTTCAGAGGTAGGTAAGTGCAGAAAGTGGAGGGGCCAAGAGTGTCTCCTGAGATACACTGCAAGAACTAAATAATCCTGTTATCATGATGCTTTAACCATGGACAAAGCAGCTCTGGATTTTCCAAGAGCTCTGCGAGGTTTTTGAGGGCTCCCTTGCATTGTGGGGATATATAGCAAATATTCCAGTATTTGTATTCCAGTAAAAAATAGGACTCACCAATCCAAAAGGATTACTGCCATAAAAGAAATACACCAGCAATTGGTACGATGACCTAAAGATTCTGAGGAATGCTTCACCTTTTAAGTGTCTATGGGTTGTTTACAGCTAATCTGGTGAGTGGGTATTTTGTACACTGACTAACTGTTATGAAGTTCTACCATTTATCAGTCTGTTAAAAATAAAACTAAACCTAGGGATAAAGACCTCCGTGAGTTCAAGTGTCAGGCTGTTAATGTGAGAGGTAAAAAAAAGAGAATGTTCAAACACTGGAAACATAGAATCATAGGCTATCCTGAGTTGGAAAGGACATCTCTTACATGTAGGAAAAAATACATACTTTTGAAAGAGCTTATTTATATGCTTTTGCAATGCTGGAGTCTGTTTATGTGAAAGTTGTACTAAGGAGAAAGGAAAGAAATAGAAAATACTGAAAGAAGGGATTTGTAAAGTGACAAGGAGAACTAATGGCACAAGGCCAAAGTAAAGAGATCAAGAGAAAAAGAGGAGCAGGAAACTGGAGTGAATAACCAACTGGCAGATAGGAAAAATTCATTATAAAACACTTTGTGTTTTATACGTGGGTTCTTCTGCTGGATTTTACTGCTCTACTCCGCTCCACTTTCTCAGTTTTCAGCTGTGCCAGCTAACATTTCAGTCATGACACACAAAATTCCAGGCCACTCTGGCAAATATTGATTCTAAAACTTTAGTTGGTTTCAGCATGCGCTTGCATGCAAACTGGGAAATCCTGGGCATGAGTACAGACTGGAAGAAGAACTCACTGAGAACAGCTCTGCCCAGAAGGATTTGGAGGTGCTGGTGGGTGAGAGGCTGGACACGACCCAGCCATGGCACTCACAGCCCAGAGAGCCAAACGTGTCCTGGGCTGCATCCAGAGCCCCGTGGGCAGCAGGGATTCAGAGAGAGGGGATTCTGCCCCTCTGCTCTGTTCTGGTGAGACCCACCTGGAGCCCTGCATCCAGCTCTGGGGTCCCAGCACAGGAAGGACAGGGACCTGCTGGAGCAAGTCCAGAGGAGGGCCAGAATAATGATCAGAGGGCTGGAGCACCTCTCCCATGAGTGCACACTGAAAAAGTTACTCAGCCTGGAGGTCTCCAGGGCGACCTCCTTGCGGCATTGTGATACTTCAAGGAGGTTTATATGAAAGTTGCGGACAGACATTTTAGTAGGGCCAGCAGCAATAGGACAAGTGGAAATGGTTTCAAGAGGGTAGATTCAGGCTACATATAAGGAAGAAAATTTTTATGATGAGGATGAAACACTAGAGCGGGTTGCCCAGAGAGATGGTGGATGCTCCATCCCTGGAAACATTCAAGGTTGAGTTGGACAGGGCTCTGTTCAACAAGGTCTAAGTTGAAGATGTCCCAGCTGATTGCAGGTTGGACTAGGTGGGCTTTAAATGTTGCTTGCAACACAAACCATTCAATTATTTTATGATTCTATGACTAAAGGATCAGAAATCATGAAGACATATTAGAGGACCAGTCAGCTTAGCTAAAAAAGTTTCTGGTAAATAAAAATAAACTTAAAAAAATCAAGTCTTCATATTTCTTCCATGCCAGTACGGAAAAATGCATGGCACTTCAAGTGGCTGAGGCCCTCTAGAGACTGTGGGATAGTCATGTGATATTTTTATGCATATATTTATATGCAATGAGTTAATTTATATGCATATATGCAAAATGTATGCATATGATGTATAAAAGTATATATGTGTATATAAATATATATAAACATATATAGATTTATAGAGAGAGAGGTATATATGTAGAGATATATACATATTTTGACATATAGGTCTGAATGTGGTCCCAAAGCCCAGGAAAATTCCTCCTTCCTTTTAAGCAATGAATATAAACTTCTTTTTTCACTGTTTAAGGAAGTGTTGCAATTTACTTGTAGGTCTCTCAAACATAGAAAAGTACACATCTATCTACAACCACCCACTAATACAATTTATAGAGATAGAGATAAAAATAGAAGCTTCCTCTCTGATACAGTAGAGAACACGAGGAAGACCCAAGGTCAAACTCCTGCTGTGGGATTAATTAAGGCAGGATTTTAAACTATCGTCTTTAGCCAACACCAGACTAAGTTATTGGTGTTTTTCTGTGATTTTACAGAATCATGGAATAGTTTGGGTTGGAAAGGACCTTAAAGACCATCTCGTGTCAACCCCACTGCTGTGGGCAGAAACAACTTCCACTGGACCAGGTTGCTCAAAGCCCCATCCAACCTGGCTGAAAAACCAATGTATATGCAAAAGAACCTTTCTGGTGGAAGTTTAATGTAAACTAACATTTCCATAATTAGCTCTGGTCTGGGTTTAAGCTGGTAAGAAGCCACTGTTCCACCAAACTAAACTTGGCAGTCGTACAAGAGAGCAGCCTGATCTGTGTAGAGGTATCTATACGAAAGTGAACAGGTTTCCAGCAGTTGGAACTTCATTCAAACTAGAAGCAATGGATTCTTTAAGCAATCAAGTTGCTTAATTACTAGGACAAGTGAGCAAGACCTGCAGCAAACTTCTGTCATAGGAAATCTTAATATTAAGACTAATATTTTTGCAAAAGTTTCACTCTAATTGCATTAGAACTCCTGGGTTTCAACAGGCCTTAACTTCATTCCGTCCTATGGCTTTTCCCATGCAGACCTGCAAATAATAGCCTATCATTTACTGCCATTAAGCTATAAAAATACATAATTTTTTACCCTACAGTATTTATTTGCTTTAAAGGCGCAGAATCTTACAGGAAAAATGTTGTCTGTTCTGAGAAACATCTCTGTGGATGTGTTATTTCTGAGATTATCTTTATGACCAAATGCATCTCGGCAGACATGAGACTCCAGTATGCAAGTTAGTTACCAAATAAAAAAATAATGTAGATTAATACCCCATACATGCATATGTATAGCACTTCCTTTATTTTTTGAGTTGTCTGTTACTGTTAGGTATTATGTTCTCTTAATCTATAAGTAGAATAGCAGAAGGAGTGTCTTACCCAATATGATAATGTCAAATCTATGCTTTTTTAAAAGTGGAATAACCCTACGCTTTCTGTACTAAACCCAGAAAACTATGTTGCAAAAAAAGAAGATGTGTTACAACCAGGAATATGTTGTACTATCAGAAGAGGATTTTTTAATAACTAATTCTAGTAAGCCAATGTCTTGATAACGAAAGTGGCCTTTGGTAGCTCAGTTCCAAAATGAGCAGACAGAAATCTATTGAAAGAAAGAAACTGAAGGCAACATTCGATTACCTTTTCATGTGAGGCTTTAATAGCCTTCTTGAAGGAGGAAGACGATGTAACTCGGACCCGTGTCTTTCTTGAGAATAAAAATGGGATACCAGAAGAACGTTTACCACTATGAGTGGATGATGCACTGTCAGAAGCACTAGCACTCAGGGGAGTTAAATCTTCGTAGAAATCTGATGTTACATCATCCTCTTCATCTGTTACCTGGCAATTCAGTAAAATGAAATGCATTTGCACAAATAATCTGAAACAGAAAACTACTAGGCAAAAAATTCTTGACTTTTTGATTTTTTTGATGGAAAAAACATGCCTAATTATTTGAGATGGGAAAGTAAGCTACAAAACTGTTCTTAACACAAAAGATGAGACTGAGAAAGGCTAATAGGCAAGATGAATACAAGATAAGAAGTAGACTTACTAATAGTCATTTATACAACAACAAAAAAGCATGTAACACTTTCTTCTAAAGCTTCTCACCCCTGTGCCCTAAAGCTTAGGAATAAATTTCAACAAGTTTCAACATACTTTTAAAAGAATTCCAGACACATTATGTCCGCATTATGACTACTTCCCAACCCCACCACTTCTATATTGTACAAGACAGAGTTTGATCTTTCCTGACATTTTTCTTAATTCCCAGCTAGAAGAATGAGCAGGTTTCCAGAGGGGAGTCTTAGAGTATACTTGGACAGTTAGCACCTACACTACATGATGGATTAAAGGCAGATGAAGAGGAATTGTGAGCAAACCTGCTGATTGAGTTGCTAAGCCTCAGTGGTGATGCTGAGCAAAGCACCAAGACAACATCAGCATCAGATCAGAAATTACTTATTTCCCAAAATTTGGGAAAATCCCTGTGGGTTTTTGAAAAATGAGGGGTTTTTTCCCTTCCTCTAGACTTGTTTGCTTAATAGGGCTGCTAAGGATTTGGGGAGATGAGGTGGTCCATCCCCCCACTCCACTTCCATTTTACAAGTACAAAAATACACTGGAGTTCCAAGAAGGCCTGATCCAGTGACCTTTCTATATGAGAAAGTTGCTCTAAATGTTAAAAGATAAAGATGCACTCTTAAATGTGAGTTTCACAAACCGTTAACAGTTCTGCAAATAGACATCAGTAACTTAATGAACCTTACAGGCTATAAAGAGACCTGGGCAAACCAAGCGTTGGTTTTCCCCTCTAAATATTTCTGCATAAAGTAATTTTTCACCATTGTTGACAAATCCTACATGTCGTGGCCAATTCAACTGCAGTTTCTGTGGAATGTAGCAAGGTGCCCTTTTTTCAGTTGCTTCTGTTGAAGTAATTCTAAAACCTCACAACACCTGTGGCAAAAATCAGCAGTTGAGTTTTCGTCCATTAGTTGAGCTTTCTTCACATCCTGCATTCTTTCCTTCCCAATGCAGCATCTACTGGCTTCAAACAGGGCCTGCTCATATGTACACAGCCAGATGTTTTGCCCCAACCATGGTATTCAAAGCATTTTCTAAATGCTAGTCTCAAACAAAAAGGTATTAGTGGTTCCTACATTTTTCATAAGATATACTCCATTTTGGCCATTCCTTGGCCTGTCCTGTAAGCCTCCTCTCCAGGCTGTGTATATTTTGTCCTCCTGCTTCCCATCTCAGTGCCTGGCTCCTTTCTTTGCTGTACTGTAGTGGGGCTGGGCACAGAACAGGCAGGACTGAGGGGTTGAAATGGCTCAGGGAGGAATTGTGTTCTGAGGCTGCAGGTGACAGGAAGAGAGCTGGAGTCAGTAGCTGCAGCCATCAGTACTCCAAGTACACAGAAGTGATGCTGGAATAAGATTTGGAGTTGAACAGGCCTTTGCCTAGGTGATGCATGCCTAGGAGAAGGCCCCAGGTACCAAGTCAGAATAACATAAGGCCACAGCAACAAGGAAGCAGGAGAAGTTCAGATCAATCATACTGACTCTGATATATGATGCATTAAGTTAACACAGATCTTAAAGGCATGAGTGGAGCCAGAAAACTTATCCTCTTTCCACACATCAACTGAAGCATGTTCAAGCCTCACCAGGTTGACAAATCTTGTTCTAAAAAATATGGTACTGCCTAACACTTGAGCATTTAACTTGGATTCTAATTACGGCAAGGGTTTTACAGCTGGGAGATGCTGCTTGAGAGTACATGAAAGCTGACAGCCTCCAGATTCGCAGGGACACGATACAATCTCCTTGTCTCGTTGCGCTTCACTGTTGTACATCGTCCTCCATTGAATGAGTTGCCAAGAACTTCCCCTCGGCTCTCTCCTGCCAGAATGTGAAATCTAACAAAAAAATTATTTCCAGAGATTAAACAACTCCAGAAAGATATATGGACTTGAAACATTTAATGATATATAGCTGCATTGAGGTATTGTAGATTTGGTTGAGAGCATGAGCATCTGGGTCATGTTACTACTTTCAAAGAAATTACTCTACAACACCTTCTCATTCACACTGAATTCACCTGAAAGATGCAGTAGCATCAATCCATTTTCCTACTTTCCATCAGTCCCTAATCTTACTGATAACCTCAATGTCAGCATAAGGCAGTCAGTCTTAAGCAGAGAACCGAAAAATTGTTCTAGGAAAATGAACTAGTCGTTCTCCATTTTTACCATAAGTGATGTTACTGGACAACACTGAGATCAAAATTCAATTAAAAAATGCAAGCCTACTTGGGACAGGCATCCCATGTTTAGGCTTTATGTTGCTTTAATTAATAGCCTGGAAGTAGCTGGTATCCTGTGAAATGTAACACAGATGAACGACATCTGCAGAGGAACATCCTCAAAATTTCTGAAGCACTTGGCACGATGTACAGGCAAATAATTCCATGCGCTGGAAGTTGCCCATACCTGATGCTCTGGTTGCTGTGAGACAGGACAAGTCACTCAGAGACAATGTTCCTCGACACCTCTTCACCTCGTCTACCAGCAGTGCAGAGCAGGACTGGAAGATGCAGTAGGCAAGTCCTAGCCTGATGGGTTTATTGTATTCTTATAATTTCTTGCCAGTTTTAATTTGAGAGGTTATATGTTTTAATGAATGCTCTCACATGCTAACTGAGAATTATTTTCTTTATGTAAATTAGTGAGGTAACAACTAAAGCTTAGGAAAAAATTAGCAAAGTTGTCTTACCCACTGCCTATTAATTGCACACCTGGGATGCTCTCATACTTTCGGTTACACACAGTCTTTTTCCTTCCACAGTTTCTTTCATCAGAGTTGTCCCCACAGTCATTTTCTCCATTACATTCCAATGTTTTTGAAATACAGCGACCTGCACCAGAAAAACAGCAGCAGCAGCAGTTCATCATGTCTGAATGCAGAAAAGGGCAGTCTTGTCTTTTTCCCTTGCAAAGGTGTGAGCTTGCCATAGATGTTAAGGCTGAGTTAGTGTAAGGCTGGGATTATCCCAATCAAGAAATGGCTGTTTCAATTCTGCGAGTTTTGCCTCATTTCAAAGTTGCAAAGGCTTAATTTGAAGTTTGGCAAAAGGATATGTGGATAAAATTATTTAGTCTAATCAGGTATATTTAAATGGAAGCAAAGAAGAAATAGGCCCAAGCCTAATAAAAAGAGTGAGAATTTTTGTTCAGACAAGCTGTATGGGTATGTTTGTACTTGAAAAATTTGTGCAAAGAAAATACTATTGGAACAGTGCTACCGTCCATCTATCATGATCATAGTGACATCACAGGCTAGAGATTGCATTTTAATTACTTACAGAAGAAACTGAAAACTTAAGCTGCTAGTAATACATATAAAATCCTCACATAGACTTTTCTCCCTGGTCCCTTTTCCCTGGAATTTATGCATGGAATGTGTGGATCTCTTTTGTCTCAGTATCTAATCTTTTCACTAACTGGTAATACTGCAGTTACACAATAAGGATCATCATTACCACTCTCACACCGAAATTTATTCTTGCAGTCAACTTCCACTATGTTGCAGAGCTTAGCTGGGAAACATGGGCGGGACTCCACCAGCGGCTTGGTGCAGACCTGGCCCCCAAACTGGGACGGTCGCAGGAGTGTCCGGGTGCGGAACTGAAAGGCAGAAGAAATAAACCCTGGGTTGTTTTTGTGAACTGTGTTTGTAGCTAAGTGCCACCCCAGGCAGACAGTGCTGCTGAAGCTTTATCGAAACCAGAGCCCTGAAGGAAATAATCAGTCATTCTTGTCCTTGCATTCTACCATGCCATCATCCCAGGTGAGGCAGGCAGGGAACTGACATCCAAGAGCCTCATTAGCCCTGACGGAGCATACATGATTAAACTACAGATAACCTGGTCTACATCACTGAAGGAATCAGAAATTCAGTCCCTGTATCTTCAATTTTAAATGTACAGTAGGAAATGGTGTGAGAACAGACTTAAAAAGGTTTTTTCCTGTTCTTTGCCATCTCTCTTGAAATAGAAGTACCCTGACAGTGACAACCCATCTGGCTTGCCTCCCACATGTGGGACCTCTTATCTGAGGAGAACTGGATGACTTGAGAGGACAAAAATGCTTTTCCTGAAAGTTTCTGGGAGCTCACTGAGTTTTCTTTCCCCAAGACAATGCCCTTCAGGCAGAACAGTAAAGTTGAAGGGTTATAGATAAAGCACTTCAGATACGTTTTCCACTCCACTTCACAGGATTTCTGGTGAGACCTGTCTGCATGTGACTGCACAGTTTCTCCTCTAAGAATTTTTTCCACTGGAAAAGTATGGTTCCCTGCAGACTTCCCTCCCTTTAGACAGACCCTAGAGACAACCAATGCAGGGAAAGTCTACTAAAAATCAGTAACCAAGTGATTCTGAAGGGAGAGGGCAAAGAGCAACACCAGAAAGTTTTCAAGCTCATGAGAACTAGTTCTTACACTCCATTTCATTCCTTAACACTTGCTGTACTATTTGTGAGCGCTTCCACTTCTTTATCCCTCCTCCTCAGTAGGAACTTGCTTACACTAGTCTTCACTCTTACATTTTGAGCCAGGTCCTCCATTCTGTAGATTGTTCCTATTTATAAAGCTCACAAGCAATGATCTTTTTCATTGGAGTTTGGAGAGGAAAACGGACCACAGTCCACAAAAGCACCTTTTTGCTTGAAGAGGCATATATGTTGCATCAATATTTAAAATTAGTAAAAGTGAACACTTTTATATGTGGATGTAAGGTAAGAAACTCAGACATATAAGAGGGTATTGAAATTAGTCCAATTGAAAGGAACACTCCCTTTCAGCTCTTGAAATTTGTCTCCCAGTCTCTCACGGATTCTCCTTGCTCTACTCTCACACTGTCCATCCTAGTTGCAACCTCACAGGCTGGTTCACTTCCACATCTAGAGCAGCTTTTTTGTGTCTTTCTCATCCTGTTTGGGCATCAGAAAGTTATATGTGTATGTAAATCTATACTTGTGATGTCTGACAGGTTTTCCGGGATTGCTTTTCAGGCATGGATTTCTGAAGCCAAGGGGTACACGCAGAGGGACATAGGCTGTGTCTGCCCAGAGCCTCGGAGCTTCTCTCATGGTCAGCTTCGTAGCTCAGACCCACCAGCCCTACAATTACCCCAAGCAATCTGCAACCCACTCCCCTCTATCCTCTACAACCTTACATTTGACAGGGCTTAGTTTGTTTACGTCAAATTTACTTGAACCTGGTTTTTTATTTCTCCCCTCTCTACTGTCTCACCTCTAAGTCTACCATTGTCAACAAAGAAAAGACCAAGAGGGAAAAACACCATCCTGGGGGTAGTCCCACAGTTATTAGCACATCTGCCTGTGGGGAGTTTTTTTGTGCACTTTGTGAAGGTTCAGGGAATGGTGCTCTGTATTTCTTAACAGCAATCTCAAACTGATCCTGACTATCAGTGTAAGATACAGCCTGAGAATTTCTAGCCAGTAACACTTAGGATTTGGTGACTCTTTTCAAGAGATTATTTGATCCTATTTTTCTTGTATTTAAAACATACAGAATGCTATGGATAAGCTAAGATTCTGTGACTTTTTCTTGCTTAATCAGACATGTACACTTTACAGTTTAGTTTATTCTTTATGTGAAAAACTCACCTTTAATTATGGCAGTGGAAACTTTGAAGCAAGTTTATTGTAAGCATCACAAGCAATCGCATAAATTGATTTACACTACTAAATCACCCCTTTCTGGTTTGCTTCTTTTAACTTGTTCTCTCCAGCTCCTACTGTGTAATTCATAACCAGTTTCCCTTGTTAACTTAAACTGTGATTTTCCAGATCAATTGCCGTAAAGTTGAAACAAGGAGATCTCTTTAGCATAATTTCTTGCATTTAACCCATATAATAAGTTTTCTACCTACTTGTTTTTTAACACATGGGTCACATTCTGACCAAGGGCCAAACTCTCCAAGCTGACAGTTGATAGGACATGTTTGCTGGTTACACGCACGAGATTCTTGCTTTGTGCACAGCTGGTCACAGAAGTTTTGGCTATAATATTCATCCATTCTTATTTGCCTGAAAAAATGTAAAAAATTATGCTAGGAAAGAATAGACAGATCGTAGGTGTTCTCTGCCTGTGGGTGAAGGCTGACAAAATGATTTGAACTCAACTAAGAAACCCTGAGAGATAATACGCACTTGCAGAATGTTGATTACAAGAAAAATCCAAATATGCCTTAAGTTTAAAGAGCAATTCTTTTTGATTGATGTCACTTCAAATGTCCCAGAGGATAGCTACAGACAAAATCAGGAGGAAAAGAGGGGATTTCTCACAAGTTTAGATTATACCACAGAGCTGCATCAAATTTGATGCTGCTGAATCTTTATTTGACTTCAACTGTTGCCATAAAACTAATGGTGCAGGGAGGAAACTTGGAGCTTGCTCCTCTCACGGCATGGTGGCCAGTGCAGAGCTCCCAGGGCGAGGTGCTGAACAGCAGCTTCGTGTGTCCACAGGGGCTGAATGCTCAGTGCACGCTGCCAGCGAGGCCACTGTAGGGACCTGGCTGTCCTCCCCTCACTACCTCTGTCAGCAGGTGCTGGTTTGTTTGGAGGCGCTGGTTCATAGGATTAGAATGGTCTGAGTCGGAAGGGATCTTAATTTAATTCCAGCTCTCCCCTTCCCTCCCTGCCTCACGGGCAGTAATGCTGTACATACAAAACGTCGCAATTTTAAAGTTCTGCAATTAAAAGATGATCTATTTATCTGATAAACACTTGAGCATGATAATTTTTCTCAATATATTATGGAAGGTGGTGACACAGCACGCCTAACAACCACCTTTTCGGCTAGCTCCGGTGGTCGGCGGCCGGCCCTTCTCTCCGCACGGGAGAAGCTGGTGGAGCTGTTCGCAGTGCGGGAGGGCTGGCGAGGTCCGCGAAAGGGCTCGCCCAGCCCACCGATGTCAAAGGCACAGGAGGAGACGAAGAGATCAGGAGGGGCTCTTCGCAGGGTGAACAAAACAGGTTTTTCGGGGAGCGCAAAGAGCGAAAAATGAGGGCTTGGCATGGGGGGTTTTATACCCCTACAAAAAAATGGGAGGGGGTTAACAGCAGAGAACCAATCAATACGGGGCAAAGGGGTTGTGCAAAGGAGGGAAACATACAATGAACCAATGGGATACAAGGGAGGCGGGAAAGGATAACCGGGAGCCAGTGGGATATCGGGGGACGAAGAACTTTTTAGAGCTTAACCATAAATGGGGGAAGAAGAGGGGGGAGAGCGGGAGCCAATGGCTGGGGACAGATCTGCATACTTAGGCAAGGGCTTTGGGGCTCTCTCCATGATTTTGAGGCCCCTGGCCTTGGGCCATGTTCCATTGAATATGCGGGGGTGTGTGGCTTGCTGGGTATTGGCACACTGAGCACACCACAACAAGGTGGAGCTTCGGACACAGCACCCCCGCCACCGAAGTGTTATTTTTGCAGAAGAGAAACACAGAAGTAGTGAGATGGCTTGGCCCTACCTGTGCCTGGTCTGTGTGCCGAAATTGCAGGTCTGTGAGCAGGCGGACCACGACCCCCACGGGTAATGTTCACAATAGCACCCCTGGCTGCTCCCAATCACCAGGCTCAGCAGGACCAGTTGCACTGGCACAGTCATGCCCATGGCAAAGGTGTCCATCTACATCACAGAGACGAGGAACAAAAGCTCAAGAAACTACCACTTAGTTATGCCAGAGTTCTTACAGAGACGTCTCTTCTAATATGCAGAGTCTCTGAATCTGCTTCAAAATACAAAGGTGCTAAGCAGGACACCTACAAAGGGGCAATCATGCATGATAGACATAGCAGTAATTCAGTCAATAGTTTAAGGACCAGAAGTCACAATGGGTTTTTTGGCCACTTGTTTATCAGGAATACTAACCACAAATGTGCATTATTTCTGTTCCAGAAGTTGCTTATATATTATTATGAATGCAGCAAATAAAGGTCTGCTATTGTTTTTCATCGCTTAGAAGTATTCTCAAAAATATTTTCTAGAAATAAGAACAATAACATGAGAGTTCTTCCTATACAGTTTGTAAAACGACATAAAAGACCTTAAGACTAAGAAACTCCATCTATTAGCCTGTAACCAACCCATTTTCACATGCCTAAAACTCCCTTTGCGTAAGCGTTTTACTGCAGTGAATTCTCCCTTCTCAAAGTTTTGACTAGCCTGTTGAAACTGCAAACTATCACTATTCAAAGCTCTGAATTTTCCACCAGCAGTAGAAACAGAACCTCTGGCCTATTTCTCACTTCAGTGGTCAATCAAAATTTGTTTGCTGAGACAGAAGGTTATAGGCAGTCCTT
Organism: Eulacestoma nigropectus; assembly: GCA_013397775.1. Lineage (NCBI taxonomy): Eukaryota > Metazoa > Chordata > Aves > Passeriformes > Eulacestoma > Eulacestoma nigropectus. The sequence goes on from VZTE01000759.1 coordinate 87,162, forward strand.
AGGAAGTAATAATACTTGGCAAACTTTAAAAAGAAATGTTTTCCAAACAAAATATGTATTAACTGAAAAACTCAAATCTTACCATGAGGTTGAATCAACACTAAATTTGATAGGCTGTTACAGTAGAGTGTTATAAATTTGGTTTACCTCAAAAAAAACCCCAAACCCAATAGGAAGTTTTAAACCCAAAGTATTTATTTCAAAACAATACCTCAAAATATTTAATTTCAAAAAGTTTGAAATTAATTGTGCAATTCTTTTCTCGTTTAGGTTTTTAGCCACATGTGTTATTATGATTTGTAAACTTTGCTAAAAAAAATGAAATTGCATCAAATCAAAACATTGCTTTCTCCTTTAGCAAAGAAAGGCAGTAATATTCACACTGCTGTGCAGTGAGAACTTGCAGCACTTTTTATGTGGAAAGCTCATCAATGAACAAGTCTTTCAGAGAGATTTAAGTATAATCAAATACAAAATATGGTGAGACAGAGGAAGTAGCAGTCTTTGCAGTGGACCAAGAAGAGAACAGATATTACATCCTTTTCCTTACCTGAGTTCCTGGCTTCTTGCACCAACAATGCCAGCTTAGAAAAGAGATGAAGCCCTACAGAACAATTGCTTGCTTCATTCCTTCACTGTGCTGTACATAGAAAAACACTCCTTATTCTCATTAGTGAGCAACACACCAACCAGTCAGTGCATCAGAAGCCATACAAATATTAGCACATGAGAGAGTAATACAACATTTTAAAGAAATAGAACAAAACAACCCCCATGGAACACTTCTCCATAGGTCTTGTAATCTATTGCAGCCAACAAAAAAAAATTTTCCTTTTTAACTTACTGTAAGACTGTTACCTGAAAAGTCAGTCCACGTTGCAGACTGGTGTGACCCTGGTGTGGTTTGCTGCAATCTTTCAAATGAAAGGCCAGAGGCTTTGTTTGATTTGGTTATCTTTTAATGAAGGCAGATTAATCTGGTGGCAGGAGTGCTCAGAACGAAACAGCCTCTGCACCTGCACCCCTAGGGTGATGTGTTCTACAGAAGTGTGGAGAACCACCTCTTTGTACAAGTGCAGCTGCCCAGGATGAGCCAAGAGGAATCAAAGTACATTTCCATTAGGCCATAGTGGCTTAATGCACTGCAGGTCTCCTTGTGCTGCCTGAGAGAGCTGCATAACCTCTCTGCCCTCAGTCTGAAGGCAAGAGAGTGAGAATTTGGAAGAAGGCTCATGCTTGTAATTCATTTTTGCTTTCCTGAGCAAACAGGGGATGGAGTCCAGGCTAAGACAAAATATCTGTCTGCTCCTGCACCATCTCCACAAAAGTGGGGCTCCCAGAGAAAGCAAAAGTCCCAATACATTTGAGGTTATTTACAGCTCTTTGCCTTTTGCCCTCAGTGGCGAGATCTGTGCACTGACCCTGGGGAAATACTGCCAGCAGACAAGGACTGCTGAGAGCCTCTGTCCTGCAGCATGGGCACCACCTCATGACTGAGGTGCCAAGGCAGGGATTAAAATGAAAAATGCGAGAATACACTCATACAGAACAGAAACAGCAATGACAAAACAAGGAAGTAGTGTGCCCTAAAAAATTAATCAAAGTATGGAATAGGACTCCTGACCTCCCAAATACCCAGCATGCATTCCATCCAGAGGGCAATGCTGCATTGAATCCCCTTGACTCCATTGGACTGGCAGAAACATGGCAAGACATAAGAGTCCTCAAAACATATTTCCCAATTTTTTTGGATCCAAGGTCATCTATAGCCTTGGGAAAAAAAAAACACCTCAGAGCTTCCTGCATAGCTTCATTTTCCAGTTGCATTTGCAGATTTTTTTAATCCTGAGCTTGGCCAAGAAGTGTTGTTACACAACTTGAGCATACAATTAGCAAAGTGATGTTCTGCCAGATCCTTATTACGTTGTGTAAACTTGTCATAGGAAATCAAAATAGTCATCACTGGTTCTATCATTGCTGCTGGGTGGCATTTATAAAGTTATGTGAAAAATACTGCGTTCTACCCTGCAGAGAGCATCTTCTAAACCTCAGCACTCACATATCACTGAGGGGAGCCCTCCAGCCCCAGCGGGACCCCAAAGAGGAGATGCCTGATTTCTCCCAGCCTTGCAGAAACAAACCACAGCTGTGAGCTGCAAGTCACATAATATATATAATGCAGATGGCTAAAACCTTCTAGCTGAGAAACTAGTTTTTTGCTTTTTCTTATCAGGAAAACAAGGAGCTCCTAAAGAGTTTTTAAATTTTAAAAAAATTACAAAGGAAAGGCTCTTCACATGGTGTTAAAGCAGTCTTTTACAAAAGCAGTCTTTTACAAAAGCAGTCTTACAAAAAAGCGACTCGTATTTAGAGAACAAGCTCACAGACAAGCACCACACATCATTAACAGAAATGTTAGGTAAAGATGGGCACTGGTAGACATCACATCAAAGCCAGGGCTTGAGAACAGCATGACTGCATCTATACTGAATGCTTAGATAAGAGTTCATGTGAACTTAATTCAATTGCCTGAGACTTGCAGGCCACAGCAGCAAAGAGCCTGCCTGGGCTAACTCACTTGCAGTGTATGCAGCTGGTGATGTGCCCGGGAAGGCTGTCAGTTCATCTGCAAGCTGGCAAGGCGATGAGACAAATGAAGGATCTGGACCAGAACAACAGAGTGCGCATCCATGTTGTCACCAAGGTGAATAAATAAAGGAGTTTTTTGCAAGCGTGGCAGCTCACTGCTTGTCACTGAAGGACTGCTCTCAATTTTATACCTGTATCTCACAGGTTTTGTCTACAGGATATCCTCAAAGCAGTCTCACTCTCTCTGCCCGGAATGGAGGTTAGCACTTGCATAAGTGCATCTTTCCCTTGCACCACAGGATGTTCAAGGGCATCTTAAACCTTGGGCAATACCCTAGTGTTCGTGTTCACCTTCGGTCCTGACAGTCAGCTTGAGATACAAGCACTTAGAAATTCAGTCAGTAACATGGCAAATGATGGCTTGTGCAAACCAGGTTACCTTCTACAACTGATTTTCACATGGAAAAGCATCAACATGGAAAGATATTCCCATATAATGCTGTGTCTTACTGAGTCTCTGGTCTCAAGTTTTGGTGCAGTATTCCCTAAAGACCAAAGCACTAACAGTGGAATGAAACTGGGAACAGCCCAAAGAGGTCAGTGTGTAGATGCCATATTACTGCCCCCAGACTTTGGAAATGTCTATGTACATATTCATGGCCTCCGTTTCATTATTTCTGCAAGAAATATTTATCCAGCAAAACAAACATAACATTTCTACATCTCTGCTGCAGTGTCTGTATAAAAGATCATTTTTCAAAGAATGTGGAAGTGTAACCTCAAAGAAACTCAGTGAGTATTCTGACACTGTAGCATTTGTAGCTGGGTTTCACAAGGTCATGTCTCATCTATTTCACCCTGTATCTAATTTCTCATACTTGGAAAAAGTACATTATTTTCCCAAGTCAACCTCTAACTCCCCTCTTGGAGCAACCCATGTTCTCTCTGCAAAACTCTGCTCAAGGGAGAAAGTCTGGAGCTGCAAAGGGGAACAGAAGGAAGGGGACAAACACCACAACACTTTCTGAGAGGTGAACAAAACAGAAATCAAACAGCTTTTCAACTTAAGTGGCATCCCCTGGTGTTTTCCATATTCCCTGTATACAGACATGGGAAAGGCTGTTCATCCTGTCCCATAAAATTTGTATCTGTGCACTGTTACCACCAACCTTCAGTTCTCCAGATAATGAATAGCAAGAGTTTACTGCACCACATCCCTCATCTCGCACTGATCTTACAGACGTAGCTTCAGCTGTCTGTGTTGTGACAAAATCTGGAGTTCTAAGAACATAAAGTGATACTATTCACTAGACATTTTTTTCCCTCAAAATCTTCCTGAAAACAAAGCACAAGAGAAATCTTTCACCCCTACATGGCAGATGAAAATTTACTATCAGGATGGAGTGGGAGGAAAATACACCTTGAACTTAATTTAATAATTCAGAGAGTTGTTTTTCCTCCGTATATGCCCCCTATGAGAAGGGATATTGAAAAAAAAAATAGAAAAGAAGACACCTGAAAGCACAAGAGGCCATCTGAGTGGCTTCACTACTGGGCTGTTCTGACACATCCTGTGGTAATAAGAAAAGTGAAGCATAAAACATCTTATGTACTCTGTTCCTCACTGGGCTGTCTGAGGACAGGGGTGGCAGCGCCACTGGCCTGGCACAGCGGTGGCAGGCAGCCCTGCTCACGGCCAGGCACCTGTCGCTTGTGCTCTGCTTCACCGGGGATCTCAGGCCTCCATGGCTGCCACCGCAGAGCTGAAGGAGGTGTGGGATTGAAGAGCAGAGTCAAGGTTTTGAGAAGAGAGGTTGTATCAGCGTGGAGGAGTCTGTGAAACAGCAGCCCTTGCAGAGAAAAACTATTAATGTCCAAGGATTGGACAAGCAGATTCAGATTTTATGAGGGTGGGTTTTGAATCAGCTTACCTCTCTGGCTGCTTTTTAGAATGAGCAAAGTCAGGCATTCATTCAGAATTCAGCAGAATTTTCTGTTTCCTTGAGTTTAATTAATAATCTGGAAGTGTTTGGAGTATCAGTAATAGGACTAAAGACTTTATCAGGTTGGGGAGCGTGGGGGGGTGTGTGTGTCTGATCAAGGCAATTTCAGGGCAGCAGAAAGCAGAACTAGGCACTGCTTCTGAAAATATCTTCAGGATGTTTTGCTCTGGATGAGGTACAGTTCAGGGTATTCAGCTCTGAAATGCACATCCACTGCTTGCATCACCAAGAGGACCCAGCACAAACCCTTTTAGCTGAGTTTCAGCCCTCTTGTTTGTACTCCATGCTAATGGTTGGGCTGGAGCCAAGGAGGGAAACCCCAGCTCAGCACCTTCCTTTGTTTTCAGGACATTGTCTCGTCACTTCTTCAGCCCACAGGTTACCTGGAAATTAACTTAAAGCTTTTCACTTTTAGAAGGCACAATGGATATCCCCACTGAGCGCCCAGCAATGGCTCAGACAGAAAGAAGCATGACTACAGGCCTGCCCTAGCACAGCTATAGCATAAACACATTCCCCTGAACCAAAAAACCACCCCTTCTGCCGGGGACTGGTATGCTCAAAAAGTGGGTTTCATCTATCAGTGAAGAACCAAAATTATGAAGAAAGTGTGTCCCAGGTTCCATGCTTGCATGGCATCTTACCAGCGGAAGAGGGGACTGGGACCAACCAGAAACGCTGCATGCAGGCATTCTTCACTCAGTACTCAGCCACCTCACCTCATCATGAAGGGTGGGTGGAAAGGCAGCCACCCTTTGCACAGCACCCTGCTCTCCAAACCAGCCTCCAAGGGAGAAGGAAGCACCATCTGAATGAAGAGTCTGAGTACTGGCTGCAGTAGAGAGCACTTCCTGCACCATAGCAAGGAACCTGCAGCAGCCACCACTGCAAGGCCACAGAAGGGTGAATGCAGGGGAGAGATGGGAGGGTTTTGGCCACATTTTCTTGTTCTGATTCATCAGCCTGGCTGATGCACATGAGCTGGCACCACCACTTTATCCTACAGACAGTGTCTGTCACATGGCAGTGTGAGACCACAGTCTCCCATCTGCAGCTGCCGCCTAAATTACTTCCGGTCACTGTTCAAGTCATTCAGCAAATTATCTCTCTCTTGGTACCCATAGGCACTAGAGCACTGGAGCAAGAGAGGGATGCTGAGGTCTGAGACAGTGAACAAGACCAGATTTGGAATTGCCGAAACATCATCCAGCAAAACATGCTGGATACTGCATCTGTGCTTAGTTCTTCTGTGAGAAATGGTACTTCTGGAGTGCTGTCAAACAGGAGGGACAACAGACCTGTGAGGCACTTGTACCCCATAGCTGAACAAGTATTCTAGATAAGAGACAGGAAAAAATACCTATCATTTCATGCAACTAACTCTGCTCAGTTCAGATGATAGTGCACCTGCAAGCATACCTCAAGTTCAGGAGGCAGCAGCTTATGCCACAGCTGATTTCCCCAACATTATCAGCAGCATCTGTCTGCAGCAAGGAAGGTTCATGCAGGATGTATATTGCCTGCCTGCATGCTTTGGATGCTCCCTGGGAACCACCTCTCAGAAGCTGACCCAAGTAATGGAAAGTGCATGGGAGAAACACTCTGTTCCCAGCCCCTGGAAACACACTTGGCAACTGCAGGAGCCATTTGCTGTGTTGGGCTTTCTTGCCTGGGGAGGGAAAGTCTAGTAAGGTGTGTACATAAGGCAACTACTAGAAACTGAAATTTTCCCTTACAGGTTCCACAGACTTACTTTAATTTACTTCCAGAGAGTTTGCTGGTAGATCTCAGCTTCCTGAATGAGGTAACATGTTGTTGGAAACACTGACGATAGGAAGATAAGATTCTGCCTGACAGGAAAAAAGGATAGAAAAAGCTTCAAAAGGAACAGTATAAAGCAATAGGGATCCTTGATAAGCAATGATAATTACCATCAAACAAATCTGATAATTATCAATCAACGTAAGTCACCGTGTTTGATTAAAACTGGGCCTGATAGCCACCTCACTGGGAAGAAGTGAAGGGAACTGGATGCACGCCTAACATGTACTCCTTCCCCAGTGTACCCATTCCCTGCGCAGACTCACTACCTCTGTGAAGGAACTGGTGATTCTCTGGCTCTGCTGTTTTCTGCAGGGCCTGTCATAGGACAAATTCCCTTTCTCTTCAGAACTTGAACCTGTCACCCTTGCATAGGATTAGTGGAAATTTCCATGGAGCACAGAGGTGTGGTTCGTGGCTGTGTACAGTTGTTTTGCAGGGAAGCGTTGACATGCACTGTGGGGTTTCCTCTTCTCTCAGGTATTTCTCAAGTTCATGAAGTTCAGCCCACGAGTGAGGCCAGTTTAGCATTTATCAAAGTTCTTTCCACAAGTGCTTTGTCCCCAGCCTGGCACACTTGGGCACACTGCATTGGTGCCTGGCTTTCTGTCAGATGCAGAGTGAGAAAAAGAACAAAAATGGTGTATCTCATCTTATTTAGGACAGCTCATGTAGCGCATTAACACCAAGGGCAGGAATGAACAAAGCCTAGGAAGGAAAAAGGATTTTCTTTCCTGCAATGTACATTTTTCACATCATAAAGGCCCCATGCCATTTGAATGTTAATCCTGCAAACCTGCAATGTGTGAGTGACCTTACACTCCAAAGAGGCTTTTTGGGTGACTTAATGCAATTAAGATGTGGAATTGCACAATAACTAGCAAAATTCCTCCAACTCTACTGAAGGTAAATTTCACCACTAGGGAGCACCAATAGACAAAGTTTTTTAGAGCTTTTCTTTGTTGAAGTCAAACTACAAATATAAACTACAAAATACATTTAACAATGATACAATAAATATTTTAAATTGCAATTTTTTATAACTACCCACTGAGAAACTAGATGAATCAGAAGTAATGGGGCAAGAGATTTTAGTTTATTTGATCGCTAGGCAAGGCCTGTAAATTGACACCTACCAAGAGCTCTGCTGATTCATCTCTGCAATTCATGGATAATTTTTTTGAAGTTTCTTTATGATTGGTAACTTTATCATCATAAAAACCCCACAAATACCAAGCAATGAAGGAATCTTTCTGTACCAGGGATGAACTTTCTAAGTCAAATGCAAAGTACATTACAGAGCCAACAGAACAAACAGCTTGTTTTTTTCTGTGGCAAATCGAGATCAGAGGTTCCTGTCAGTGTTTGGCAGTGACTTAGAGGCAGACAAAGAAAATTCAGAGCTGTAGCTCAAATCCCGGTCCATGCAGCAGAACTGTTTGACCAGAGATGGTTGTTAACAGCTCACCCTGTACACCTTCGGTTCCTCTTCCTCTTGCTAGAACCACAAGTCCTCCTTATCCTCTCTTTCTCAGCTGGACACAAAACATCGGCATTGCTGTAAACCTCTGTGCAGAGTGGGGTGACATTAAGGACGCGTCAGACTGCTGTGGCTGTTCTGGTTTCATCTGTATGCTCCATCAGCCAGGTTGCACCAGGGTGTTCAGGAGCCTCACAATAATGAAATGAAGGCAAAGGCTCAAGTCAGCAGTACTTTGACTAGTAAATGGCTTTGTGGATAGAGATCAAAGCATATAATTAACTGATCGTTAAGGTAATATTTCACATCTTATTTTCTGTTTCTGACACTAGAAGATGGGATTAGACTTGATGATTCAGGGACTCAGGTACCACTCAAGTTGCAGGTCTTCCTAGTCTTCATTTTCCCCAACAACCAGGGTGTGCACCATTTGAAATGCAGCCCTGGCACACCTCACACCAATTCCCACAAAACAGAGGAGTTTCAAATGGAGGCTGTTCTATAGCCGCTGTTCGTAGGGGATCTCCTCTGTGTTTGGAGGCGTGGCTGCAAGGACATTCTCCAAACAAACATGCTTGTGCCATAGCTGTCGAAAGGTGCGTGATGCAAAGCTCTACAGACCTGATGCAGTGGATGATGGCACATTGAGCACTCTTATAGAAGCTGTAGCAGTTATTTCATGGAAACTAACTTGCATTCATCAAGCCTGCCATGGGCTACCATGATTTTCAGCTTTGCACAGAGCCTATCTGTGTCTGACAGGACTGCCTGCCCTGCAAGGCCTCAGAGCCAGCAAACACAGCTTCAGCCAACAGGGGAGTGAACTGCCAGGTGCACGTGCAGGCTGCTGGCCTCTGCTCATTTGCACTCATGTCCTGAAATACCCCTCTATGCATAAAAACCTCTGCTTGCAGTGATTCTGGCCATCAGCTACCAGCGTCTGCTCATAGTCGGCCTTCTTCAAACAAAGCGTTATATGGATCCTACTGCATTTTTCCAAGGACATGGGTTCCCCTTTACTGCAACCATATCCATAGGAAGAAGGGAGATGGACTAAGCCGTCCCTGCCAAAACTTTTGGCTTTTCTGGACCACCCCATGCCGTGTCCCAGCAGCAGCAGCAGCAGGATCTGGTCCTGGAGACAGGCTGTGTTTGCGGACATCAGCTGCAGCAGGACACTGCTGTTTGCCCAGGCTCCAGCACTGCTGAACCTGCATTTTGAGAAAGGCCCAGGACAATAGGAGGCAGCCCTGACCTGGTGCTAATGAACTCAGTCACAACTGCACTGCTATAAAACACTTTCAACACTGTTCAACTTGGCTGAGATATTTTTGTTTCATGCTAGTGCAAGCAGGAAATGTTAAACTCTAATGTGCTTGCAGTGATCGACAGGCTCACAAGGAGATCCAAAGATATTATCTATCTGAGACAGCTTTTAAAATCGAGCTTACATCCATCGTCAGTCCTTCTTTAGAGACTTAATGAGTTTAACAATCATCCCAGTAGACCAACACTCACTTTACAAAAATAAACCCAGAGGGCAGGGAGTGAGTTCAGGAAGGTTTCAGCCCCCTAAGCAAGCCCCGCCAAAGATAAAAGATGGTTTATGGTGTACCTGTTCTGCAGATAAGCAGGAGACTTGAGGTATTTCTATAATTACATGTGTGCCCTTCTCTGGAAGTAGTGGCTATTTTCATACCTCAGCCCAATAAAGGAAATGTGAGAAGCATCTGTGCTTTGTTTATAGCTCCATTAGCCTTTCTTGAACTGTAAATTACTTGGCAGTGGCTGAGACAAAAGGGAAAGGCAGGGCTGGATCACAAAGGAAAAGTTTGAAGTTCACAGCTAATTCAAATCTTTCAGATTTTACTGCCTAAGGTTATAGTTCCTTTGAAAAGTTACTCCAAAATTATAAAACTCGTTAGAAAAAATCAGCACATTTAGTACATGTTTAATTGTAGAACAGACTACTGTAAAACACATTTTTGTATATATTTTCTTTATAATGTTTCAACTATGATCATTTTCAATGGCAATCTTCACTTTTCTCTTTCTTATTCTTCATCAGTCAGTGAATAAACGAATGGGTTTAGGCTCTGCCTAGCACACTTGAAGTTTTCAGAGAGAAGGGAGTTAGGAGCAATAAATTGTACTCCCATTTTCAGCCCCCTGGTTTAACCACAATGACAACATTAGGAGAACAGAAAGGCACAGCCTGTGAGGACCAGCAGCAGGAGGCACAGTGCTGTAATGGCATCTGGAGCATTATCAGTAGCGCAGTTGTGAGTAATTGCATTAATTGCCTTTAATTACACTCTGTGACCTGAAGCAGGCTGCTTTCAAGAAACATGACACAGTACCAATCACGATGGGTTTAGAAAGTAACTTGAACAAGTATATGGTTAGATCTTTCTAAGGAGAGGTGCAGCTGGAACGACAGGCATGTGCATGCTGTATTTGTGTGCCTGTTTTACAGGTCACCCACAACAGACGTAGAGGACGAAGCAGCAGATTTTTCTTCATAGAGTGAACCCTATACAAAGGGCAAATCTGGAAATGATGCTCTGCTTTCCTCTTCCTGGGACTAAATATGACCTCTTTCTTCTGCCATGAATGTCCCTATCCCTGCAGAAAAGCTTTAGAGGTGACAGGTTTCACCACAGTTCCTACTGGATAGTAACATCTTTGCCTTGGGCACAATGCAAGCGGACAATGACCACAGCTTTCCACAAATCCTGAAATTATTCTATTTCTCAAAGTCGGCTTTGTCTGCTTTTTAGTTGCAGTTCTGCAAGCATGAATGAATGTTTACATGTATGAATTTTTGTGTTGAGGCACATCTGTTCAATGCTGGACAGAACTTCCCAATGAAAGCCAAATATCAAAGGAGGAATTGCATTAGGAAGGCATTTTCTAAGCTCTCCAGACAAGTCTTGGGGTGCACCTAAACTCCCAGTCTGACACCCTAGCAGAGCTGGGATGGTTGCAAGTGCACACGTGCCTCAGTGCAGGCAGACAGGCTCTCAAAGTGGGTCTGCTTGTGGAACCTTCATTATTGTTTCTCTGTCACTCACCTGTCCTACAGCGGGATGGAGCCGCTGATGTTGCCATGCCACCTTTACATCACTCACCTGCAATTATGGGAGCTGCACTCTTCTCCTGACTCAGAATGTTTTATTCATGATCCATTTATGATAAGACAAAGCACAGGGAACTCCGATGATACTGGAACTCCTTTGCATGCTAATGGCAAGGGTTTCAACTATGAGTCCCTGACTCTCATGCTTTACACTGACATTGCATGTTTGAAGGAGAGTTGCATTCTGAACCTGCTGCATGTGCATTTATCTGCATGTCACCTGCATGCAGAGTGGAGCTGGCAGTGTAAATTTGGTATGTATGCCTCGGTATGCAAGGATAACTGCATGTGCGACTCCTTGAACACCTGTATGAAGAAGGGGAGAAAATTACATGCTATGTCTTATGGTTCAGGCAGTCATTCTGACTGCCACCCTCCTTCTCACTCTTCCCACTGAGCTCCTTCAGAGTGGTGAGACCCTCAGGCTGACTCAGCTCCCAGCTTGGCTTTATCTGAGCTGCACTGTAAAACCTTCCATACCCAGGAAAATAAAGGGGGATCCATACTATGCCTGCATGATCTACTCATGCAACTATTTTGTCTGTAGCAGACATGGGTGGAAACCCATACAGTTAGACTGATGAAGAGGGAAAACAAACTTCTGCCTCACCCCTTACTGTGAATATTCATGCAGTCACAGGCTGTCCCTTCCCCTGCCCAAGGTGTCAGTAGATCCTCAGTGAGTATGTTCTGAGTTTCTGATCTTCAGCCGTACCTGTATTGACACATTTTGAGGTGTTCAAGGTGTGGATCCAGTAGGTCATACTGTGATTTTGTTGTAAGTCTACCCACCACACAATTCTTAGTTTTACATTTATTTTTAGTTGTCTTAAAAGTGTATTGCAGGAGGCATATGTACATATTTATGAAGGAGCTCAGTGGTTATGTGCAAGTGCAAACAAACACAACAATCAACTGACAGCTTGCCCAGAGTCCACATAATTCTTCTGACCTCCTACTAAGGAAGCAGGAGGCAAATAAAGGAACTTCAAATCCCCTAAACCAGCATTTACAAGTGACTGAAATCTTGACCTTTCTAATTGGTTTCAAAACCAACAAAATCACTCTGGAAACCAGCGGTGAGTCTCTGACTCCTTCAACTGTCCCTGAAAATCCTAGTCTAAGGTATTGATCCTATTGTCATTGAAGTAATTAAATTAATGAAATTCAAGATAGGGCAGAAGAGGGAAGTGTAGTCCAGACAACCAAATACCAGGTTAGGAACTAGAAATTACAACACCTGGTCCCATATCTCCTTTTCTGTGGATTATGCCAAGTCTTTCACTTTTCTTGCCCTATTCTCCATCTATTTTTAGACTCAGGGGTTTATTCACCTACTTAAAAAAAAGACTTGTTCATCTCTATATCCCCTACACGATCTTCAAGTTATTAATTTTCTTGCATAAAGACATCACTGACAGCCAGGTCTGCTTCTCATCACACATTTTGGAACCGCCTGGACTTCCCTTTTCACTCCCTGCAGCTATATGAACTCACACAAGAGACTGAGAAGACAGTGTTGTGCAGGAAAGGGGAATATATCAGAAGGGCTTTTCTGTGCTTGTGAACCATAGGGATGCAGGATGCAAGAAGTCTGCTGATGGAGGAAGCTGGTGAAGATTCAAGCCTACAGTGCCCTCCGGGATTTAACTCCACAGGAAGGAGGTCTCATGACTAACACAGCACACTCGGGCCCCTGATGCATCAACATTGCTAACTGCAGGCATTTTGAGCCTTGCTTTCCCACCCACACTATTCCCAGTGTTTGGGCATGGACAGCCCTGCTCCCAGATTCTTTATACGTTCACAGTACGTAACCACCACAGCTGTAACACTCGTCTTCCCTTGTCCAGAGAACGCAGCAATGGCCTGCTGCCGCTGTCCTCCATGGGTCTCGTTCTTTCCAGCCACCCAGCCAGCCCTGTATGCACTCACTCAATCCTATTTGCACAGGGGCTTGGCAGCACTCTAGGCTGCCCTGGCTATGGTTTCTCCTTCACAGGCTGCTCCACACTGCCACCACGGCACCACAAACTTGGCACCACAAACTGCATCTAGGCCTCACGGTGACTGTGAAAGGGTATTCCAAGATGCTGGTTTTGGCTATACAAGTTCCCATTTCAATGTTTGAAGTCAGTCTTGGTGAAAGAACCTGGAACAAGCTGAACACTTACTGCAGCATCAGCATATTGTACTTGCCAGGCACACAGAACGTTACATGAACACTTGCTCAACACCACCTTTGCCCTGTAAAGATAGTCGTAATGAGAGGGTTTTCAGCACTGCTAACGATAGTGAAGAAAGCTGACTGCATCACTGCAGTAATTTAGCCCAAGGGAACCTGTAGAAACAAATGAGGCAATGTGTATCACAGATTTGCCTTCTTTTTTCTGCCATTCACCCTGGCCAACGAGGTCATGCAAAATATCTTTCATTTCATTAAAGGCAATTTGAGTCATTAATGTCAAGCTGACACTGTAGTGTTAATTCTGCTCTGCAGAGGTACAAAAATGGCCAGTGACCTGAATTTTGCATAGACACATTGTAGCTGCAATGCTGCAACCAAGGTCAGTTCCATCTCTGGGTATAAACGGACTGTTCCTTCTGACGACGATTAGAAAGGTCATGCTTACAAGAAAGGTCATAAACAGACATTGGGAAGAACAGTAAAGGACTCTTCATTTTAAAATGATTTTGGTATCTTGTGATGGTACTGGCCGGATTTTTTTTTATTGTTTAAAAAATAAGAGCAAATCCAATGAGAAGCTTCTCTGTTTCTGTCAGACAGACTCGATGAGTGTAACACAACATGACTATGAAGAGGAGGGATTAGTAGAGCAAGTAGGAGCAGGAAGTTTGGAGAAGCATATGATAGCAAAGAGGACCACATTCTGTATGACCAAGCTCATGGAGGAATTTTTTTTTTTTTTTTGAACAAGATATGTAAATAAAGGGGTTTTGTATCACCACATTAACTTAGCTTCATTTTTTCTTATGAGATTCAGCTTTACTGACAGGAGTTTGGTTTTACTGTTCTGATGACCATAAAATTCTGGTGGAAGAATTAGAACAGTTGAGGAAAACAGTTGAGATTATCCATGGGCTAGAAAGAAAAAAAAATACCCAGAATATGAGCTATCTAATTAAACATGAACAAGTTGATGCCTTATAGCTTATAGACTGTCCCTTCTAGAATCCTCACAATCTGACTAAAATGAAAGATGATGTGATCCAGAAGGAACTTCAGGACTACCAGATTAAATAAAACAAGATAACACCAAAACTATACATGGTGAATTTGTTAATACCCACTCAGCACAGTGCTGTACAAGAGGAAGCTTGTGCTGCATATTCACCCAAGAGGAATCACAACTTACTTGGCACAAATATATCCTTAAGCATGCGTGCATGTTTATTATAACCAGGCTTACTCTTTTCTGCCTAACACAAGACGAGAATGCTGAAGAGGTGCTACTATTATATTGATTTAGTTTCTTAAATGTCACTAGAAGTCTCACTGCACTATTCACTTAAGAATTTATAAATATGAGCAACAACAATTTTTTTTTAAGTCGTCAGGGGTAACCATGAAAGCCAGATCTGTAAGACGTCACAGCAGAACCTTGTTATCAACACTCAGGAGCGTGATTTGCAGACCCACCATCACTCCCTGTAAGGGGAAGCAAACACTGCCATTTAGTGTCTTAGTATTCAGTGCTAAGTCCATGGCTAACACACGGTCAGACTGCATGGATCAGTGTAAGAATTACTGTGTTTTGTAGGTCATGGCAGTATCACTTTTAGGTCACATCACCGCTGAATCAAGCAGCAGAGACTTACAAAACAAGTCATGCCCCCCTTAACAATGGCTGGCACTGGAAATAATGCAGTGAGCACTTGCAGAGCAACAGTTATGGACTTCAGGACAAGATAAGCATGTCTTGTGTTTGGCTTCTTAGTGTATGATTTCGTGGGTTGCTGACTGCTGTAAAGCACCAACCCGTCTTGATTTAAGTCTTGATTTTTTCAAAGTACCACACAAATACATTTCAATGCCTGGCTAGTGACACTAAGGTAAATTGTGCCTGCAGCCTCACAGCTGCCCACGTTACACATTCTTTGTTTGTCAAAAGCCCTTTTTCACCCGATTTGATCCTTGAGCAATACTGGGAAAGGAATTATCACAGGCTGATGCAACCCAGATCCTTTAAATGCTATCAGAATTCAGTGCATTTAGGTTTCACAAGCACAGTTTTGGGTAGGGAGAGGATGGGGAAGGAGGGGACATTGTCCGGAAAGTAGATGTTTTCTTGTCCCTTCCCACACTAAGAAAAAATCCATGCTAGATTTGCGGTTTGAAAATAGAAGAAACAGTAGAGGTGCCTGAGGACAGGTCAGTTCACAATTAGCCATTGCAAAATTCCTGTAAAACTATCAATACCAATGAAACAATCCTTCCATGGGAAATGCAGGTCAGTTTGACCCAGAGTATTCTGAAGCACTGATGATTCCCAGGGGAACAGATTCAGTTTGATTAAACGTAAGTGAGACATAAACACAGATGAGACCCAGGCAATAAGCTAGTGCTGCTTCAGTAACTGCAACATGGATTTTGTAATAACCAAGAAGTGGGTCCTTAAAGGCTGAGGTTTGCACAAGCCCCAGTTTAGTCTGAAGAATGAGCTCATTACAGAGTCAGACGTCTGTCCTGGATTTCCTGAAAATTCTTTCAGCAACACACAAATATGCCCAGAGTGGCATAGTTCATCACCTTCAAAGCAACAGGATCAGTGTAGCATGGAGACAGTGTTCCAAAGGAAGTATTCTGTCTGCCATCTGAACACACAGCAGTGACACAGGGGCACCTGGACTTGCTATGGAGCCATGCTTATATCCTGACATGGCTGGGAACTGCGGGGGAGGTGTTACCCAGACAGGAGAGCCAGCTGCACCTGTGAAGACAAACTTCAAGATATGGTGAAGAAATGGAAGCACCATCTCCATCGAGCTTAAAAAAAACAATTAACAGGATCTCAAATAACACAGCTTAGATACAACAGTCAGACAAAGAAAATGCTGTTTTTAAAAACAGCTTGAAGGCAGAGAAACTGGCAGTCATATTGTACTGTAGAACAGAATATCCTTCGCAAATGACGCAAAGCCTCCCCCAGCAGATGGGAAGGCTGTTTCTTCTCACCCTTGGGCAGCTGGGCATGTGCTGGACCCCAAGCCTCCACCACTCCTGTCCCCAGCTGCTTGAAAAATCCACAGAGAAACTCCCATCCCCAAGGCTTTTTGCTTTTTCCAAATGAATACAAAGTGTTTGCAAATTCAAGCACCCATATTACCTATCCACTTTGCAGAGGTATAAATGCCTATGAGGCAAGCTCCAAGGTAGAGAAGAAAAAAACCAAAGAACATGCAAAAGAGCATAACCAGAGCATAACCCTACACCAGAAATGCTGTCAGAGGCAAGCACAAGACAATTACCCTTTAAAAGATGGCACATAACCCCTAAACAACTGCATATCTGCAAATACATACCAGAATCAACATCTGCTTGCAAAGGGTTTTCTGTTTGGAAAGTCAGTGTGCTCTGAACCATCTGCTCCAGAGGTTTTGTATAGCAATTCAAGGAAAGATGTATGAGAAAAAAACAGTAGACCAACATATTTTGTCTTCTCTTCTCCTTTACTCATCTGAAGCTACCCATCCCCTTTGTAATCACAAAAATAGCCACAGGAAAGTCCTCAAACCATTTGTTCCCTTCCAACTTGCCCAATTTTTAGGAGAGTATGGACTAAAATCAAGATATTTTATTTTCCACATCTATCAGTATTTAAGTGTTCTGTGCAACATAAAAAGGCCCCAGGAGGAGAGAATGGAAGAGCCTCTGACCAGCTGGCACTTAGACCTATTCTTGGGGAGTTGCCTGGGGCTGAAGCCCAGTGATCTTGTACCATGAAGATATTTGTCTAACATGAGAGAGATTAGCAACTTTGTGTTGAAAAAACATGTGTGTCTGGAAACAAGCTTCAAAACAGAAAAAACCCAGTTAATTAATACATAATCTTATAAATTATAAAAACACAGGACAGTTGCCCTTTGAAGGAGGTCCTCTCTCTCCTTTAAGTGCATTCTCACATGAAAGTGCTCACACTTATGCATGCGTGATGTTTACAGGGCAGAATCACGGCTTCTTTTTTTCTGAGACAATAAAAATAAATAAAAAATAAAAATACATAGATTTACTGACAAATCTTTTTAAACACAGTTCGGTTCAGCTCCTTTACATGGCTTTTCAAAAAAATTGATAAAGTTCCTGCAACTCAGTAGGATGAATTCCAAATGAATCAAAATGGCACTCAGATCGCTAATGTTACAGTATTTACCACTTGCCTTTAAATAAGAGAGAACTTCTACAAACCTGTAAATAAATCCCATTTATATTCATTAGTAAACTATTTCTGAGCATGGACTGGGTCCCACCAGATAAAACAGACCAAAAGTTAATACTGATATTTTGCCCCCACAGAATTCCACTAGAACACTCTTTTCCACTCACCTGATCTAAGCAATGCTAAAAGGCCGTTTTATTTTATTGCCATGACACACCACTGGTTAACAGCATAAGGTTTTTGTCCTGGTTTTGTCCATCACACCCAAGAAAGAGAAGAAAAGAGTGCCTAACAGCAGTAGCAGTTCCAAGCATTTTGTTTGATATGAAAAGTGAGACATTCCAGTCCAATTCTCTATTATTCTACTCAATGCTATGGAACTAGAAGTTATTACAAAAATTGTCAGCATAATTCTCCAAGCTATTTTATTTAATTTTTCTTGAAGGTCAAGAGATTTCTTCTGAATGTCTGGGAAAAGGACCAATTTAAATAAAAAAGTAGAAGGAGGTTCACTGAATAATTTAGTAAAGTATATGCAAGTTCTCAGTATCAATAACTTGGTGTTTGAAACTAAGCTTCTTTTTTACTCTAAGAGTTATATTTATTTAATCCAAAAACAGATCTTCTTTGCACAAAGAGAACGTCAGAAGAAAATTTCCTCAGAGCTCTCCTTTGATAAACATTATGATTACAGGCAAATTAAAGCACTTTACACATGCATATTTGTTAACTGCAGCCTTTGCACAACTGATGCTTTCAATGTACAAAAAGAACAGCCCTGAAAGATGAAAAGCAGCTTCATTGTAAATTGTTGATTTACATTTCTCTTTGTCAAGTCCTTTTAGCCCTAATTGAGGACTCAGGTTTAATTAAAAATAAAGCAGAGGGAAAATGACAGACATTTGAGAGCAGCAGCAGCAGCTATGTTTACTCCCTTCATCAGCAAACAGCCCAAGGAGGATGGATTTGCATTTGCTTTCATCTACTCCTTTTTCTGATTTTAAGTCACCAATTCATCCTAATCAGGCTAAACTGCAGCGAAATTTTATAAAGTCAGAACCATTTAGCTGAAGCCTTAGAAACATGAGATCCTACCTGATGTTCTTTCCTCTGGACAGAGTGGATGGGTAGCCCAGGGCACCAGCTCTTAATAAATTATTTCCAATGAAAGCCAAAAGCCTAAATTTCTTGTATCTTAAGTGCTCTGTAATGGCTGGCTGGGTTTTTCATGCTCCTTTTCTGTAGTAAATGTAACAACCCTTAGTCCTTGCTGAAACATCAAGTGTACTTCAGCACTTGCTAGCAACGCGGTGTAACAGCCCCCATTAGCTTCCAGTAGCCGTGACATACACAAGCTTGGCCTTGCTGCTTTTCAGCGAGGGGGCAGCTAATGGCCCTAGCCTGTACCTTCCTCTCAGCTTTGAGCTTGCAAGCTAAAATCACAATGTTCAGGCTACGTGGTCAGTTCTTACAGTGGTACTGTCAGATTTTGCAAGAAGCTTTTTGGAAAAGCTTCCTCCTGCCTTCCCCGCTACACACAGACCAATTATGCAGATGTACGAAAAGGTTCAGCCAAGTTTAGCTTGCACATTTAACTCTGTAAGTAAGGAGAATATAGATTACCTGATTTTCTTGCAGACTGCGTTGTCTGCACAAACAGACATACAGAGTAATAATCCTCATATTACAAAAAAGTGCCTGATCTGACCGTATTAGAGCTTTAGTGATGCAGTAATTCAAATAGGCAACAAACTCATCTCCAAAGTGTTTGATTAATTGCAGCGCTGCTATTTTGTGCAAGTCCGTGAATCGTGGATATGATTACGTGTTTGTATAACTACGTAGTTAATCACCCCAAAGCATTCAAGGTGGAAGCTTGCTTTTCATCTGGAAAAGGCTATTGTAGCCCTTGTTTCCTTGAACGTGGGCAGGAAGACACAATATCTTGTTAGATTGGACTCTGGAGACGAGGCATGAGGGTCGGTTTGATACCAGGCCCTGTGAGAAGGTGTGGCTACAGCTAATAAAGCACTCCTGGCTCTCCGCTCTGCTCTAAATTACATGCACAAATATTTAGCCCACAAAAATACTGTTACACAAATCTGGACCGGGTGAATATCCAGGCAGTCTTATGAAAATCAGTATATCAAATAGATGAATGAAGACACAACAAGATCTTTTCCTCCCAGAAAATGTTTTCAGCACCTGATAATCCTGTCTAGCCAAGGGTATTAGGAAGGATTAAACATGGAAATAAATGAACCTGAAGTATTCTGTGTCCCTATGATAACAAATCAGCAGGCTGCTCAAGGGGGGGCTGTCCAAGCAGAGCTTACCTTCACATGCATATAGCATGAATTAACTTTTTCTATTCATCACTAGACAAGTGCTATCAGATTTTGATTTGTGTGAAAGATTACCCTTTATTTACTATCAAAAGTAATATTTTTTTCTTACTGTTAGGGAACAACTGCTCCTAAGCACTCCCCCAGCACCAAACTATTCACAGCATAGGAATTCCCTGAGATGAATCCACTGTCTCTGTATTAGCAAACTTCAATAAATTTATTTTTCGTGAACCTGCCTAATCTTCCTTTGAGCTGATGAAAACATTCAACACCCATCTCAGCATCCCATGGCAATAAGTGTTGAGGTGTAACTACCCAGCAGGTGCAATCCTCTCCTCATGTTTCCTCTGAACATGCCTCTGGAAAGATTCAGGTGATGTCTCATCCCATTGCTTGTGGGCCACCACTTGCAGCCATGCCACTTGTGGTTAACCCAACCGCTATGATACCTCCTCCTACAGTCTCATCTCTGGTCGGAGGAGTCCTGACTTCATCTTTCCTGAGCTGGAAGTTTGTTGTAACTTTGCTTATCCTTGTTGCCCTCACTGAGTCTTTTTAGGCCTGCCACATGCTACTTAATACTGGCTAACCAAACTGCACTCAGTATTGATGATGCCTGGATGAACACATAATGATGTGCTCTACTTTGTTCCTGTTTCTTTCCCCATGGTCCCTACTGTGATTTGCTTTTTTGACCGCCAAAGCAAATGAATTTTATTTCTCCATTATTTAAAGCTTGTTTTAGTGCTGATGGTAACAATCAATAGAGGATTGAAAGGTAGACAGATGACAAATGCACATTTCTCAATAGCCTGGAAAAGAGACTGCAGACACTCTCTGTTTATACTCACTGTTAATTGCATATTTCATTTCAGTTAAAATATAAAGCCAGACTCTTTCTCTTGAAGCAATCCCAGTGGGATTATTAAAATGTATTGGCCACTTTGGGGGCATGCAGTGACTCTACATGAGCAACAATGTCTAAAGAAGGTAAAAGTACACCTGGAATGTTTTATTTCTGAGAGCTTTCATGCTTTCTATTTTTCAATGCTGTAATTGGAGGAAAAGCAGAGATGTATTTTATGGAGTTGCAGATACACGACACGATGGAAAAGGAATTTGTTCAGATTTTGGGTCAAGTGTTCAATGAATGTGGGCAAACCTTCCCATTACTGCAGGAAAATAATGTGGTGATTTTTTTTATCAAGAAACCAACTCTCTAAAACCTTTTGCAAGATCTCTGATGACTTGTGTCAGATAATTGCCAGCTTGATGAGTACAGCACTAGAGAAAGGTGAAAGTGCCAAACCCTGGCTGGTGTCAGCATTCTTGGCCACAGCAGGTCAGATCTGCACTGGGGCAGGCAGGGCTTGCAAACTTCGGAATAAGGAATTCATTCAGGTATCACGCAGTAACATAACACCTCCAGCTCCTGGATTTGAATGCAAACTGAGAGATGGGGTCCACATTTCTGAGTTTCTAGAAAAGCAAAGCCATAGGACTTAGACTGCTGGCTAAAATAATAGGCTTTTGTACTCCTAGGTAGGATCTATCCTGGCTGTTTCATCAGTGTGACATCAGTGTGACATATCCAAAACACATCTCAGATCAGGCCCTCAAATTCTTCCTTGAAAACTTTACAAGCTTCAGCAATGTGATGGCTACTCAGGGAATGGAAGGGGTTTGTTCAGACAATAGTTTTGCTAATGAGGGTGGTGCTTGCAACTCTGGAAACAGTACACAAACAAGGAAACAGTATGTATCTGTATAGATGGCACGACATTAATGAGAAAGGAGCATGTGTAGCCTGTAAATCAAGCAGGAGTTTTTTAAAACTCTCTTCCTTTTAATCAGAATGCTGTGAAGGAGCAATTGCTGGCAAGAAGCACTGCAGATTCCTACCTGCCTGCAGATTATTGTTCAGTCTTTAAGTTGTCCTATTTCCATGGCTTCATCTGGCTCAAATATTCTTGTTTGAAGGTGAAGGTGCTCAGGTATGTCTTTCAGGCCATACTTTCAGGTTGGGCTGAATCTGTGTGATTGTGATAGAGAAAAAAGAGGGTCGGGTCTTCAAGTGCATCCTTCCCTTCCCCATCATAGCCCCTCTCCCTTTCCAAGGTCTCTGATGTTCAGTGTAGTTTGTCTAAGATAGGAACACCAGGTGGGTATTGCAGGAAGAATTGTCCATGTGACTGCACAAGCAATATATTCCAGAGATGGGGGAGCTGAGATGTTTGCATTGACTTTGGTGCATATTAGCCTGCTAAAGGGCATGAAATGCTGCTGGAGACTGGAACAACTGGGTCTTCCAAGATTGCAGGCAGCTTCTGTGGGCATATTCCTATGGCAACCCCACCCCTACATTCCCCTACCCCTTCCTAGCAGGAATGCCTGTAGAGTACATCCAGCCTGAACACTTGCTATTGGATGTGGGACTAAAAGCACTCAGAGCCATCATGCTAAACTCAACTCCTTAGTTTGATGTCCCTTCCAGCTGACCACCTCCTCCTGCAATTTGTGCTTCTAGTCCAGCAGCACTAGACTGCCAAGAGCTGCAGATATTTACTCCTTTGTGTGCAGGTTGGCCAGCTTTTAATAACCATGTGAAAATTTGACATCACTTCCAGCATTTTAAAGAAGAGATAGAAGCTTTGTTGATTGATACTGATACAAACTAAAAGCTACATTTACTGTTTAGTAACCACTTTAGCAATGGTGGAAAATTTATTCTGTGTACTGAGCAATTAACATGCTCCTGTCAATAAGACAGTACCTGTGGGGTAGGAAGAAGTGGGGAGACATTTTAAGCAGCAGGCAAATTTAATTCATGGGTTTCTGCAGGGAGTCATTGAGAGACTTGCTCATCTTTCATGACCTCTTCTCCTGCAACCCTGGCAGCCTGCACCTGGCTCCTTGACTTGGGCCAAGTGAGAGGTCACAAACAGTAGGAGGGCACTGCACTTGGGCTGGGTTTGCCTGGGACGCAGTAGGAGAGGTGAACAAAAGAAGTCTGTCCTGGAAAACATAATTTCTGGCCTTGCTAGGAAGATAAAATAACCTAAACCTTAAACTTCAAGCTTCTGCCATGCAGAAAGGCTTTAATGTTTTAACACGCCACACCACACTTTTGCAGGACGCTGCATTGCTGGCCGTACTCCTGTGTACAGAGTGCTCGTGCTGGGAAGTTGCCTGTGGAGACACTAGGGAGAAGACGGAGGGACTCATCTCCTCACTGGCACATCCTGGAGCCCGACTAGGGGCAGCAGCCAGTCTGCTCCACTGCACCTTCAGGCAAGCCGGGTTTGGTTTGCCTCGATGGTGGGCAGTGCTCACCGTGGGCAGCAATGCCAGGAGGGCTCTGGGGACAACAAGACATTTTGGAAGCGCAGTCCCTGAGTTCCAGATACCACCAGTGGCACGAGCCACTGGCCCCACCGGAGAAAAGAGGTAGCCGAGGGCCTGCTGTGTCCCTGGCAGCATGAGCACAATACAGCATCCTGCGGTACTGAAGGGTCCCTGTAACAACCAGGAGGAAAGGACACTCCCACTGCAATGCCCTCACAGGGCAGTCCCTGTACACCCCATACATAATAGCACAGCCTGTGTCTAATATATGGCTCCACCCCACAACCCCAAACTGTGCTTAAAAAGCCTCCTACCTGAAAAGTCTTAAATGAAGCAATGAAGCCATAAACCAAGAATACAGGTACCAGAGCTTTATTAGATATTTCACTGGATACAAAGAAACTGGATTTTATATTACTTTTTTTTACTCTAAACACACATTCTTGTCATAAAAATTCACATTTGCTATACAGAACTGTAGGCATTTTTAACACAACATTTATTAAAGTACCATTAAACAGATCCTAAAACGAGAAGGTGCAGCTCTGTGAACCTTTGAGGGCACAACAGACAGGGAGCTCCATGTTCTCAGTGTTAAACTATCATCCTTTCCACCAAAATGGAGACAAGTCATTCAAATGCATTAATGCTCACTGGGAATAATAAGGCTTCTGTATAGAGACCCTGAACAGCGTCAGGAGGCAGTGTGGCAATAACATGCTAATAATCATCACCTAGATGATACTAAACTACGGATGACTGAGGCAGTCAAAAACTTAACCGTCCTGGCAAGCCCATATAATTTTTCTTTTTCTCTTTAAAATTGTGTTGTTAACCACATATTTTTATTTTCAGTAATAGTAATTACATATAATTCCAGGATTCTGCTTTAAGGATCCCTGCTTCACACGAAAACTAATTGTAGCTACTTGAGGAATCTCTTTCAATCAAACTGACCTTTGTAGGGCCTAAAGCTGAAGGAAGAGATTAGTACCTGCCATTTTACTGCAGAAAAAAAAAAAACCTAAGTGCACCTCCCTCTGAGGAGATACTCATTGGCCAAGGTGACGCCTGTTTAAGAGGATATGTGTGCCTAACTTGGAGTGTGAGAGAAGCCATCCTGGGGCATCAGATGATGCTCAGTGCCGTCTTTTAGCCCCACACACTTTACATCTTATACGACCCTGTGGACTGCTGTGGTGTACTGAGGCTGACAAATATCTGATATTCACAGCTGGCAGGGAAAGGGATGTGTATGCAGAAGTCCAGATAAGCAGCACCAAGCAGAGGCAAAGGAGAGAAGTGGGAAGATGCTGCATTTTGACTGGACAATGGAAGAGGGTCTGAAATCAGACTTGTGCCTTGCCTCAGTCACTGTTCAGGTGGATCTGACTGAAGCTGACCTCATAGCAAACATGCTGCTGGAGGGCAGGCACCCTACTCCAACCAGCCAGGCACAAGGTGGACAGTCTCTGTGTTTAGTTAGTACCTCTTTCCTAATTACTCTTGTCATCATGCATCAGGCATCTTTAACATAAACCATGAAGGGAGAGCTAGACCTGGCTGTGGGAATAGTACAGGAGTCATACCTGTGTGCAATGTAGAGATTCTTAAGTAGGTCCTGCAGGGACAGGGAAATTATCATAGCTTTTTTTATTTAAAGCTGCCATGATTCCTGAAAGCAGAATGCTGTACACGGGCAGGCCAGGCCATGCTGATCAGCCTATGACATTCATAACTTTTACATATGGATTTTTTTTTTTTTTGGATAGGTCCAACCTACACTGGAGCAAAATTCAAAGCTCTTCCTGCAAATTTAAAGCTATGTTCCAACACAGGACATGAGCAGTATTGCATAGCATCCAGGCACTTCCTTAAAGCCAGGATATCCCCATCCTCCTATCATGACTATATTCCAGAAGATGAATTTTAGGCCACTCAATTACATGATCACATCTCCTGCTGACATCAGGAGGAGCTGTGTGTGCGCAGAAGTGATTTGATCTGTAACACACTGGAAACCACATCTTTGCCACCTTGTACAATCAAGGCAGTTGATCAGGCAAACATCCTATTCTTTATTTACAAATAAGTAAGTGAGCTCCAAGTAACTTCAAGTTTAACTCCTTCGTGCCAAAAAGTGAGGGAGTCAGCTCTATGGACAACCCTTGGTAACATCTGAAACAGAACCGATAATTATGAGATTTAACAACATTATCCTAATGCATTAAGGCAGGTCACATAACTGCCCTTTTCCTTTAGGATTAATTATTATTTCCTTGTACACTGTAGACAATCCATAATCCCATATACATACATACCTACGAAACAGCAGCACAGTAAAAACTAAACAGACCACTGAACTCTAAATACTTGTAATCAATACATTACACATACTATACAGTATATTTTAACCTTGTCATTGGGTAAACATATACAATTCAGAACAACATTGACTGTATGTAACACAGAAGCTACCACTGAGATATGGCAAATACGTCATACACTATTAGCTTTTACTTCATTGAAAAGGAATTTAGAACTTTGAAACGGTGTTACCTGAACTCTTGAAATCACCCAATAGCCTAATCAGTTGCTAATAACTAGTGCTTCATATACTAAATTGAGGATATACAGCACTGGAACTGTGTTTTCAGGGCACTCCACTTTCTTTTTTTTTATTTTGAGGAATAAAGCTCCACAATTTTGAATTTCCTTTGCAACATAGCCTATACTCACTACAGAGTGACTATCTGCTCACTCTCATCTCAGGGTAAAGGCTTAGTAACTACTTTGAAGTTAGTAGAAACCGTCTAGATTTGTATAGACAGAAAGATTGAGCCCAGCATACAGGATCATTCATTCCCTCTCAGCCATGCATGCATATATATTTGTATATACATACATGTGTATGTTTAAAAGAATGTTTTGAAATGGCAGGACCTATAAAACCAGTAATGCATCCAACAGCAAAAAAATGCAAATAACCCACTAATTCTAAAACTACGCTCCTGTGGTCTGATTCTGATTCACCCCTCACCATACAAGGCAGGAATTGCACTCCAGGAGCCACCTCCTGTTTGGACTGGATTTCTGCAGGTTAGATCAGTACGGAACGAAGATGTCTCAGCATATGTAAACTGAAAAACGGAGCCAGATGGGTTTACACAGCTGAGACACTCCATGTGTGCAGCACAGGCACCATTTTTCAAGTATAGGTGAAAAGAAAGGATCAAGTAATAACATGAAACTGCCAGAAAACAACAGTACTTGATGTATGCATCATGAACATAGTGAGGGGGAAAATAAGCAGAGGAAGCAAAAAAATGTTTTGGCAGTGAATGACATGACAGTTTGATTAAGTAGATGCTTATACAGATCAATAGTGTAGACAGGTATTTTTCCTTGATGGGCTGATTACAGTCAACTAATTTCCCATGCAAGATGCCTCATAATACATGTGAAGAAACCTTCCAAATTAATGAGATCAGAATAACATATCTGACCCAACCCTGCAATCACATTTCTGGTTGAAATCAAAGACAGTTTTAGCTGCATATGGGTGGCAAAACTGGGTTCTTGAATGGTCCAGTTGTGCTGCATAGTACCTTCTGGCTTGTTCTTTTTTGGCAAGATCCCCAAACAACATCAACAGGGAGTGCATCTCTATCAGGACTTACAGTTTTAGGCCCTCACAGATGAAATCTTCAGAAGAGCATGGATAGTATATCCCCACATGCACTTTTTTCTTTTAGTAATTAAGGCAAGTTTGTTTACCTGTTCCTACCATAAAGTGCTGTGCTTCTCCAATAGAAAGATCGACAGCTAAATGAAAACATATTTTTTCTGACCAGAATTTTAACATTTTTGCTAGTATTTTTCCCCATTAATGGACAAATGATACAACTTGTCTATTATTGTTTCTTGTCAGAGGATTTTTTTTTGCTTTGCTTTTATTTTCTATTTATTTCCAAATGAGAATTAGAATAAAACTGACACTAAGCAAACATTTCATAACAATGCTACCAAACTCTAGATAGCTCTATACTTATTCATATATATAGGTACACACACATACACTTTTTAAAATACAGCAAAGCATTTGCCATGAGTACACCTCTGAGCAAGCAAAAAGCCTGGTGTGTCTGGTGTGTGTTTGAGCAGGGGATACCAGCAGAAACCTGGTGTTGATGCTCTCAGATGCAGCAGAATTTCAGCCAGAATCAAAAAAAAAAAAACCAAAAAACCCAACCTAATTTTCACTCCACCCAAGGATTCAGATCACTTTACTATATTAGAAGGATAGATTAACTCTTTGGACTATATTTAAGCAGCTGAAGAATCACAGAAGGAGTCTGGAAACAACCAACTCCAGCTAAACAGAAGAAAAAGCATTTCACACCACACTGCCAATAAATAAGCAAACATTTTCACATTTCTATGTAGGACACCCACATAGGTGTGGGTTCAAAAATACATTTTCATGTTTCATTTTATATGTCTGTTACATAAATTTTACTTGGAGAGCCTGTGGAAACCAGAAACAGAATCTATCAAGCCACTCTGTAACTCACTTAGTTGTGGGTGAAAGCGTTGAAGTCATACCCCTTGTTCAACAAAACCATGAGTTGTGACTCTAGGTAAATTTTTGAGGCAGTCTGGATAAAGTTTAAATGCAGTAAACAACCTAACTGGCTTAGATCACAGATTACACTGGGGATAACTCTTAGAGTCCTAACCTATGCAGAAGAGAATGCTACTGAAAGAGCCATCATAACTTCATAACAGCTGCATGTTTTTTTCCTAAACAAATTTATACTACTCCTGTCCAGAACCCTAAATATCATTATGCAAGTGTACATGGATGCCTGTGTTACACACATACATTTAAATGTGTCATTATACTACACATCCACTTAAATTATTCTTTATTCTACACTCACATGTGCATACACTTTTTCTGAGACACCCTCTCAGTACAAAATAGCTTGAAGTGTTCTTTTTATTCCACTCCCTAAACTGAAGCCAACAAACCCCCTATAATGCTCTTGTTAGCCATCTGTTCAATATGACCATTTCTGAATTTCTAAACTCTGATGGGAGATAGTAGACATTATCATCTGACAGAAAATAGCAAAGGACTGTATGATGCTACTCTTTTCTCACTCAACCAAAAGTTCTAGTAATATCAACAGAAATTTGACCTTAATTCTATCTCATAAATCCCTGCAATATTTCAAAGACCATTTTCCTTGTAAGATGTTATAGCATCTATTGTTTTGTACAGATGAGATGTTTTACTTTCCAAAGCTGTGCACCTGTGTATTGATGTGTCCAGGAGGTAGGACTGCCTGTATTTTATTCAGTTAGGTGTCATACAGTTGCAATGCTCTCATTTTATAAATTACTAAGTTTTCCATATACTTTGTAGATATGTTTCTTTAAAACTAGGATGATCAGTGATTTTGTTGCTAGAACAGTGCCATTCAGTAGATTTTCAATCTTGTGTTATGCAGTACTATATCCCACAGACAATTTAAGGACCATAGAGCACTGCTATTAGCCAGAATTGAACTACTACACCCTTTAATACAGGAACTTTTCGCTGATGAAACTGGCATTGATTTTTTGTAATCAGTGGAAAAGTGTTCTGTTCATAGCTGCCTTCAAGAGAAGCTTAAGACTGCACCTATGCTTAAGTGCAGTTTCAGTCTTTCAGAAATCAGGTTTCCACAATGGGACAAAATACTGCGCATCTTAGAGTATGCACAACTCACTTATCATATGCTCAATCCATGCTAAACACAAGACGTTTTCCTATTAAATTCAATGGATATGGGATCAGGCTCTTACATAAGATTAATCCTGGGAAGAAGTGGTGCTCAAAGCTGGCCTAACTGTGTTCCTGCTGGAACCAGGGAAAATATGCTCCAGCAACCGTTCCTTAGAGGTTCATATTGTGACCAGTGTTATTCAATATCTTTATTAATGACACAGACAAAGGAATGGAGTGCACCCTCACCAAATTTGCAGATGACACCAAACTAAGTGGTGCTGTTGACACACTTGAAGGATGGGATACCATCCAGAGGGACCTGGACAAGCTCGAGAAGTGGGTCCATGAGAATTTCATATGGTTTAACAAAACTAAGTGAAAGGGCAGCCCCTGGTATCAGCACAGGCTGCAAATGAACAGACCGAGAGCAACCCTGCCCAGAAGGACTTGGGGGTGCTGGTGGGTGAGAGGCTGGACATGACCCAGCTATGGGCACTCACAGCCCAGACAGCCAAACGTGTCCTGGGCTGCATCCAGAGCCCCGTGGGCAGCAGGGGAGGGAGGAAATCCTGCCCATCTTACTCTGCCCAGGTTAGACTCACCTGAAGCACTGCATCAGCTCTGGGGTCCCAGCACAGGAAGGACAGGGACCTGTTAGAGTGAGTCCAGAGGAGGCCATGAAATTTATTAGATGGATGGAGCACCTCTCCTATGAGGAAAGGCCGAGAGAATTGTGATTGTTCAGTCTGGAGAAGAGAAGGCTTTGGGGTGACCTAATTTTGGCCATCCAGTACCTGATGGGAGTCTACAAGAAAGGTGGAGAGAGACTTTTTACAAGGGCATGTAGTGACAGGACAAGGGAGAATGGCTTCAGACTGAGAGTAGGTTTAGACTAGATATTATGAAAAAATTCTTTGCTATGAGGGTGGTGAGGCACTAGAACATGTTGCCAAGAGAAGTCATGGATGCCCCATGCCTGGAAGTGTTGAAAGCCAGGCTGGATGGAGCTCTGAGCAACCTGGTCTAGTGAAATGTGTCCTGCCTACGGCCAGGGGGTTGGAACTAGATGATATTTAAGGATCCAACCCAGGCCACTCTGTGATTACAGAGTTAGCCCAGTAACACATATCTGCTGGCTTGACCTGAGGCAGAGACATTGGAGAACCCCATTTCGAGAATGAAAAGCAAGCAGGATTTAGTCTGTGCTTTGTGCAAGCTACACAGTACATCATGTTTACTGTCCACTGATTATGGTACATAACACATTATGTTTACTGTCCACTGATTATGCATGTGTTAGAAGCATGACTTTGGATTTACATCACAAAGGCATTTAAACCTGCAGCTCATTGATATATGTGATCAGTTAAACCACTTAACAGATTAAATGTAGCAGCTTAAAATTTTTGTGCCAGATATACTGTCCTCAGTCTCCTGGTGCAATGCTCACACCACTGGGTATCCTGCTCTGAGCAGGAAGAGGACATTATATACATCCCCTTGCTCTGAAAACAACAAATTTCTTGGCACTGTTCATAACCACAGAAGACACATGAATCACAGTTGATACCTCATGGAGAACCTGTAAATGGCCTTCTTTTATCAAACACTGTAAACATGTTTAGTCCTGCTCTTCACATGGAACACAAATATGAAAAATGACCATAAATGGTGAAAACATTTCCCTTACGCCCACCCACTAAAGCCCTAAACACCTCAGTGTGTTACAAGAAGATGAGTGTTTTACAATATAATCCTTTTAGAATACAATCTTTCTTTTTTTTTTCAAATTCTGAATAATGCAACAACACACATATCACAGTACTATCAAGTTGTGTCATCTTCACCTTCATCCAGAGAATAGTTGAGCTTTATGACTGTGCTGATAAAGTCACCAAGTTCTACAAAATCTGCAGTGATAATATTCACACCACTTTCTCCTGCTTTCTGAGTTCGGACCCACTCCATCATTGCAGGAAGAGCCCTAAGGAGAGAAGAGGAACAATAATTACTCATAAATCAGCGAGACAAATGCATCGGGGCAGGGTTTACCAACAGTGACTCCAACTGATCTTACTTGGTTTCTAAGGGAAAGAAACCAAGTGAGACAGGACACAGGTTACTGCTCAAGCTTTTTTAAAACTCTCAAATTTTCATTCTCTGGGGAAATAATATGTTGATTGTGCACCAACTTCTCAGTAGAAAAGAATGGAAGAAAGATCATGCAGGCTCAGAGTAATTACTGATTTTGCCTAGGCACAAGGGAATGGACCAGATACTTTTTGATATCATCTCACCATATGACTCCAAGGGAATTGTTTATGGAAAAACAAATAACAGAGAACTCAAGCCATTTGCAAAGCATGCTTGACACACTCCAGGAAATGTTGAAAATAGTATTTTGAGGAACACAGAAGCAACCATGTAGAAGTACAGCATATACCAAAAACTCTTTCTTCACCAGTATTGATACTCGAGCCATGAATTAATTAGACTTAGTCATAAACCCGTAGCTGGTAACCGAAATAGAAAGCACCATAGTCATACCAACTCTTTCCTAAGATGGCACATTTTAGTTATGTCAGATCCTTAGCACAGGAATACTGGGGTCTAAAAGATATGTGCCTAACTGTTTCTGAGTATAAAGAAATTTTTCTGACATTTTTCTGTGAAAATAAAAACTAACAATCATAACAAATATCTATGAGAAAAATAAAAGACTCTTTAGTCCTGCTGAGGCTGTCAAGCAGCAAAACCCAGTTTTTAGAAGAAAGAAGTTTACAGAGTTCCAAAAAAATAAGGTACACATTTTTCAGAGAAAGGCTATTTGTCAGAGAAAGGGCATTTTTCAGAGAAAGGGTAATTGACCAGTGGTACAAAATCCCAATGACTGTGACAAACTCTGCAGCACTTTGAGTCTTTAAATCAAGCCTGGGTATCATTCCAAAATTATACTCCTGGTCAACCTCAAGCTGCTGAGTTAAATAAAAGAACCTAAAGTCTGGGCAGGGCTGCAGTCAGTTTAGATAAACATTGAGTTCTCTCTTTGCTCTAAGATCTATAAATCTGTGATTTCCCCTAAACCAGCATGTTGTGCAGCTTTTTTCACAGACGCAAGGTACATGGAAAATTTTGGTCTGACAGTAATTTAAATGAAGCTGAACATGTTGAACCGAAATCTTCTCTCAAAAGGTTTAGGAAAACAGATCTAAAGAAAAGAGAACTATTAGCAGACAGAGATTGTACTTGTCAGTGGCTATTAGAATCAGTCAGTTTTAAAAATAATTTAATACAGAATAAAACCCAAGCAGCTAAAATTATTCCTCTTTATGATTTCACAGGAGACTACTAAGGCTTCATTTCACCAAAATGTACTTGAACCCACTGTGAGATCCATATATCAGCAATGCATTTAATTTCAGTCATTGATTCAGTATGACCGAAGCACTTCTATGTATGCACAGCACCCCATAAAACCAAATTCAAGCATTCTGCTGTTTGTGAATCCAGGCAGCACCTTCAGATTTAAGTTTATGTAATCCTGAAAAGCTTGACTCTGTAGAACTGTAACAGGGCACAGGTCAGGTGTTAAATACCCAGCAATGCCTGGACTGCTTGAAAAGATCTGCAAGCAACCAGAACCAGGACAGATGTTAGCAGAACAGCATAGACCACCAAGGTGATAAAAAGCAGCTCAGAGCAGCTGTAAACTCCACTGCACCTTCACATGTGAAAGGTACTGTTGAACTCTGCACAGAGATACCAGGTTGAACTTACGAGATGGCAGTATGTTACTTTTGTATTTAATACCATCCTATTTAAGCCCAAAGAGTTTCAGGTTTAAAGGTGAACTGATTCATTGTAGGCGGGCACATATTTTTCCTTCCTTCTTTCTGCATAAGCTGATAATCTTGATATTTTACTTCCCCTTGAGGCATAATTAACTTCTTTTGGTGTCTTTTACTTGTTCTGAAGCTAGTTCTGATGTAATTCTTTCTTCACACCATAGAGTTTGCCATCCATATACTTACCCATTTTGACTGAAATACTGTTTTCCTCTTCCTAATGTGTTCTTAGTACATCAGACTCCACCAAACAGTCATGTCTCCTTTTGATTAGTGCTTTATCTTAAAATTAGCCTGCACTGCCATTTCATCTGCAGTTGGCTTGGTTAGTTGAATGGGTTATTTTTGTTTTACTGATATTTCACACAGGACACAGTTGCATGACCCTCTGCTCATACATAAATTGCTAGATAAAGTCATGAGATAAAGTCAAGTTCATGAGACTAGACAGCATTTAAAGATAAGTCAGAAATTAATCACATTATCAAACAAAAAGCTTATTTCCACAGAAAAGCCAAATAACAGAATCCTGTAAAAAAAAGGATAGCTGAAGAAAGGATTCCACTGACCTTAAAGATTTGATCTAGGCTCTGTAGCTCTGTTTATGACAGAAATTAATACAAAAACCATACAGATCTTCTTCCTCCCCTAGTGCCATCTTGAAAGTGGATTACATCAATGACTCTAAGAAACCACATGTTGCTCAATTTCAGCACAAATATCTCACATGCTCACAATAATTATTAGAATAAGCCTGCTTTAATAGTCCTCAGGGTGCCTTTGTGGTAGCAGTACAAACCTTGTTCACCCTGCCTTGTAATTTCCAAATTGTGCCTCAAACTGGTGATTGTTCTCACCAAGATCTTTAGTCAGGAGAACAAACCACCTACATGACTGAGTTCACAAAAGCCCAGTATATGCCACGGTCTTCATAGATATTCTTGTGTGGTTCTCTGTCAGACATGGGGAAGCTTCCAGAAACTTCTCACAGAACCCACCCCTGTAGCACTCCACGCTACCAAAACCATGCCACGCAAACCCAATCCATCTTGCTAGGTTGGTAAGAAATTATTTTATGCACGAGCATATACACACAAGCCTCTCAGCCTGCAAACCCTAAGAGCATCACTGCCTCTGTGTTAGGCAGGTCCTAGCTCTCCTATGGAGGATATCCATGCTTTAAGGTGCGTCCCACAGCTGGTACAGCACTTATAGCCACATCCCAGTTCTCAAAAGGAATAATTTCTAACCCTTACAAGTTCCAAAGCCACTGTGTAACCCAGAGCTACATGCACAGAAGGTGCTGCTTGTCCCAGGGAGGAAAGTAGGTGTGCTCCTCTGCAAGACCTGTGCCAGGAGAAAGAGAGGAGTCGTCTCCTCTTACCTCACTACCTGGGGCACTATTTTCATCCTGTTGCAGCTCCATTGACCTAGATTGGAGTTGGACAGATCCAACCCTGCCAGGCCAGTGCAGCACTGCCCCACAAACCAGCATCTGAAGTCAACATCCCTGGTGGAAGCAGAGGAGCTAGTGGTACCAGTAGTGTAGGGAGGGCAAAGACACAGGGCTGGGGGGCTTGAGCACTGGCAGGGGAGGAGGAGAATGGCATGTTACCTGGGTTTGACCGTGGATTGAGATCAATAATCTTGGTGATAAATTTTTTGGCCTGAAGGAATATGTAAAGTATTTAATTTCTTTTTGCTAACTGGAAACTAGGAGGTACCAGACTGCTGCCCCTCACTACCAGGATGGCCTGAGTAAAGCCATGTGACTGACTGATGTGGAAGGACCTCATGGGAATGGCTGTGTTCCAGTCCCAGCCACCACCACTGCCCCTCTGCATAAGCAGACAGATCCAACCCACCACCCGTGATGCCCAGCAGCCTTCTGGAGCAGCCTTTCCACCCGCCAAAGACTGCATGAGAAGGGGAGAGTGGACGAGACCTGGATGATAGGGACCTACCTATGCTGGGCAATGCAAAGTCACACAGAGGTACTTATGAGGCTGTATTTCTTCTGAGACCTAAGCTTTTATCTCCAGATAGCATCTCACTATGTCAGTCAGAAGTACTCATAATTTGGGCACAACATGGATATCAGGATGGTTTACATCATAACTGCAAACATGCCCTACAACACCATTTTCAGCCTTTTTTTTTTTTTTTTTTTTTTTGAGGAGCCATGTACTTTCTCATATAGCACTGCTACAGAGATTTTCATTTACTACACAGTAAAATCTAGGCTCAGCTTTGACACTTATTTTATTACCTCTATTTTCCCTGTTCTGCTTGCTTGCTCATATAAGCAGAAATGTGCACATATTTATTTTCAAGTTTTTCTCTTCTTTCAGGAACCATTTTCTGATGCATTAAAGGAGCTCTGCTGAGAAATACTGACCTCAACTACAAAACAGGCATAGCCCTTTTTAAAGCTATTGAATATTCAAGATGTCTTTCTTCTTTTTTTTAAATCTATCAAAGCTCTCGAGTGACTTCAATGGTATTGAATTTTGTTTAAAAAATAATAATTAAGCATTCAAGTAGCTTCAGTTCAAGCAGTAAAATCGTGAGTCCCATTAAAAGCTTTCAGAAAGAAAATAAGACCTAATTAGTTGTATTAAAATTTGCTTTTAAAAAGCTGTTCTTAGGCTATTTTTGTTCAGAAAGAGGGTTGGTTATTTGCTTTTTTAATGCCTGAGTCATGAAAGCCTGACAATGTGACAGAAGACTAATGACAGCCGTGCTCTAAGACAGGACCTCCCGTGGCGGAACAGCCGTTCCTCTCTGCAGACTTTTCACGGGAGAGGAGAAGGAAAAGCAACCTCACAAACACAAAACAGAATGGCTACTCACTATTAAACGAGAGTTTGATCACTAAAGGCACAAAACAGGTTTTCTTCTGGAGTGCAGGGAGTCAGTACAGCCTAATCCACAGAGAGAAATTGGTCCCATTCACAGGGCGTAATGCTGCCGAGCATTAAGTGCCCATTATCAGTAACACCAGCGAGAACTGCAGCAGGTCTCCTTGCTCAGGGCAAAGTGACATGTGGCATTTCTTCCCTCTGCAGTGAACCACACACCCTGCTCCTTGCAGCCTTTTGCAAATAGGTGTTACTGCTGAACAAAACCAGCACCCCTCTACAGGAGGCTGTGCTTGCAGGAGGCTGTGCTTTCATGAGCCTGAATCAGGATCCCTATACTCCTTAACTTCCCTCCTCTCCACTCAGTTTTACCACTGTTCGCAAGAACACTGAATTCTAGAGCTGTAACTCAGCATATGCTCACCTTGGCTTTTCAAGGATGCTGAGAATTCATAACTCCAGTGGGAGCAGTGGATTTCCCGTGTGTCACTGAAGCATGAAAATCACGACTGGAAAGAACTTTGAAAAGCCATTCAAGTTCATCCAGCCCACCTTGAACAGGATCAACCACACAAAGATCAGTGATACAAAGCACTCCTAGTAAATGTTCAATTTAATCTACTTACAAGCTCCCAGTGAGGAAGATGTTACAACCTTTCTCTGTATTCAGAGCACCCCTATACAGATATCCTTATGCATCCTCATTAGCTTCAACTGGAGTACCCAGAAGTAATGGCATTACAGCACGCTGCTCAAAAGCGTTCGCCATGCCCTCACTCTGCTCCTGCTAAAGATTTACTCTGCATCTATAAATAACTTCCCCTGTGAAGGATGAGCCTTAGGTACCATTCCACACTACACCATTCTACCATCATTTTCTCTGTGGCAAAACTAGTTTAAAAGGTCCTCCTCTTTGATATGCTAGACATTTATTTCTACTCCTTGATCAAAATTTACAATTCTCTCAGCTGTCCTAATAGACCTGTAGAGACAAAATTAATACAGCACATGGAAATGGTCTGAATTAACAGAAACAAAACAAGTGGTTTTGCTCTACCTTTGTCCCTAATTCATTGACAAGTTTTGGTTTGTAACAGGTCCTCCCTAACTGTTGAAATGTGACAAACGAGGATCAAATGAACTCAAGCACAGAGATTTACATGAGCTCAGCACAAAAAGGCTGGAAAGGAACTCCTCAGATGCAGTTCCATACCCCTAGGATCCTCTTTAGGCAGCAGCAGTGTTGTCATAAAATTGGCACCACCAAGGTCAGACTGACTCAAACCAGAAAATTTGGGCAACACTGGGTGGGAATTTCTTTCCCTGGATCCTGAGTTAACGTTACTGCACATGAGCTGCCATACCTACACTAATATCTAACAACCTTGAATTTATTCTTCTGAAAAACTTGTCTTTAATTCAGTCATCCTCAATTGCTTTATACAATTTGGAAATGCATCTATGCAGATGACACAGACAAGCATGCTGGGGTCTGATGCATCTTTTAACGTAATTATCTTAGCAGCATATTCTGCAGAGTCACCAGGGGCCAGATGTTTCCTTCTCTGATTGAACTAGTGTTGGCTTTCTGGGTTTCATTTATAAAGGGGGGCAGAAATGAACTCAAAAGGAATATTCCTGTCCTCCCTTCAAAAAACATTTCAGCTGAATTTGTTAAACCTACATCTTGTAAAAAATGCAATGGGATATTTAATAGCAGCAAATGGTGGTTTCTGGAGGTAATTAATGTTCAACATCCCTTTTTTCCCTGATTCCCTGTTTTTAGCCATTGCACTTAGAGCATTAACTAACAGTATTAGGAATGCAGGCAGTAGGAAAAGGACTCAGTGGACTCTGCAGTATAAAAGATCTCATTAAGGAGACAAATCTAGTATTTTGGCTACTCTCTCGGTTAATGTGGTAGGGAACTGAAGTGGCAAAGCCAGAGCTAAAAGTTTGAGATGCTGCCATACAAACCATGGCATTTATCTTTTACATTATGACTGAAAGGCCTTGTAAAACATGTAGTTACCCTAATATGGTAAATACATCATAGTCTATAGATTAAAAGGAAAAATACTACTTGCTATGAGGATGTCTCTGTTCAAAGGCTGGTTTTTCTCAGTGATTCAGCAGATCAAATTAGAGAAGCTCATCAACTGCTTCTCTAATCTGGAGCCGTGCATAGCATTTAACATGGTCATGACATCCTTGTCTCTAAATTGAAAAGACATGGATTTGGTGGATGGATCACTTGGTGGATAAGGAATTGGCTGGATAGTCACATGTAAAGAGCTGTGGTCAATGCCTTAATGTCCAGATTGAAATCTGTGTCAAGTGGTGTTCCCCAAAGGTTGGTATTGGGACTGGTGCTGGTTAACATCTTTGTTGGTCACATGGACAGTGGGATTGAGGGCACCCTCAGCAAGTTGGCTGATGACACTGAGCTGTGTGGGGCAGTCGACACACGGGAGGGATGGGATGCCATCCAGGGGGACCTTGACAGGCTTGAGAGGCAGGTCTGTGCAAAACCTCATGGCGTTCGATGTCAAATGCAAGGTCCTGCACATGAGTCAGGGCGACCCCCAGGCTGGGGGCTGTTGGGATTCAGAGAAGTCCTGCAGGGATGCACTTGGGGGTGCTGGTGGATGAGAAGCTCAACATGACCCAGCAATGTACACTTGCAGCCCAGAAAGCCAACCTGGGCTGCATCCAGAGCAGTGTGGCCAGCAGGCTGACGGAGGGGATTCTGCCTCTCAGCTCTGCTGGGGTGAAACCCCACCTGGACTGCTGCATCCAGGTCTGGAGCCCCCTAAATAAGAAGGAAATGGACCTGTTGGAATAAACCTAGAGGAGGCCATGAAGATGATGGGCTGAAGCAGAAGGCTGGAGTACCTCTCCTATGAACATAGTCTGAGAGAACTGGGCTTGTTCAGCATGAAGAGAAGAAAGGGAGACCATAGAGCACCCTCCAGTACCTAAATGAGGCCTACAGAAAAGCTGAAGAGGGACTTTTCACAAGGGCATGTAGTGATAGGACATGAGGAATGGCTTCAAACCGAAAAATAGCAGGTTTAGATTAAGAAGAAATTCTTTACCTTGAGGGTGGTGAGGCACGGAAACAGGTTGCCCAGAGAAGTCACGGATGCCCCATCCCTGGAAGTGTTCAAGTCCAGCTTGGATGGGGTTTTGAGCAACCAAGTCTAGTGGAAGATGACCCTGCCCATGGCAGGGGACTGGCATGAGATGATCTTTAAAAGGTTACAACACAAACTATTCTATGATTCTATGTTATCCAGCTATCTCTTGGAGATCACAGGCTGGTGATCAGGGAGGTCAGAGTGGTGTTCAGTCATCATTCCTTTCAACCTCTTGTAGCACAAACACAAAGCCTGAACACTCATTTACGCAGGTACCTGGACAAGGCATATTTTATCTGCTTGAGACATTTGGTCCTGCTCCCAGTTCCACACAGAAATCTGATAGTTCAAGAAACATCAAGAAATTCACATAAGTGACAATATGCATGGAATATGGAAATAGGAATTGGAACTTATACCACTGTCTGTGAAACAGAAAACCTCTGCTTTACAAAAGAAAATATCTGTCATCAATCAAGGGAGCAGCTAGAGGTTTGGAGTTTTTCTCCTTCCCCCATCTTCTAGTTCTTTAAAAAAAGAGTTATGGTTTACTCATACACCCATTATGAATCCCTGTATTAAAGCATTCAAATCAGGTGTTAGAATCCAACTGCAGAGCCGGAACCGCTTTGTCACAGACAAAACCAGCCCATTCATAGCCAAGGTTTCCTCCACCAGACTCGGCCAAGGGCTTTGTTTTCTCCAAGAGCTGCCATCATGTGTTACCTGGGACTTTTCAAAGAGCTGTCCTGCTGGGGAACTTAGCTGGGGACTCGAGGTATAGAACTGTTCAGCTACTCCCCATTTCATAGTTTCACTTGCTGCTGCTGGCTCATTTCCTTGTTACGAAACTCACATTCTTGAAAATATAAAATTTGATTCAAGAAAGAAGACAGAAATTTAAAGGGGGAAAAAACCAGAAGGTAGTACACAGAGGAAATACTCTGAAATTTAACATGGGAGAACAATGAAAGAGAATCTACCACATCAAAGGAGAAGAGGTGATTTGTACAAGCATTTAGCCCTGCCCGGAACCTTGGAACACAGATGAATTAGCAGAGTGATTACGAAAATCCCACTTTTGAGTAACAGGAAAAGTTAGTAGAAAGGTATATAAGACTAGCAGAGAAAGCAGAGCAGCTACGTGGAAGGCAAGGTTTATTTAAGAAACTTCTGACTGCCAGCACTATTTCTCTGCTGTACAACTTGTAACAGAATTTCACAGATCATTGCACAGTTTCCACTGAAATCATTACTACAATAAATCTAAATTACTTAAGTAAATAGATAAAATATGGATTCTTTTTTCAGACTAATAGTGTAGCCTGCAAAACTGTTTCTTCCTGCAGATACCTTGAAATGAAAGTGAATCTCACCAACATTTGAATTCTTTGTTATTGAATACAGAGACAACCGAAAAGTACAAATCTGCAGGCAACTGTTTGCCATAGTATCTTGTTCAGTATATTCCACAATACACTATTCAGACAGACATATGTTGAATAATTCATATAGAAGGCAAAGTTGAAAAATGCAAGGAAAATAACCATATTCAAATAAGAGAAAATTGCAGTAAAGAGATGCATCTTACAGCGTTCCCAGGAGTTTAATACTTTCTTAGTGTTTAGAATAAAGGTGAAAACATGCTTTGTTCATGAAACATTCAGCAAACAGATTACAACGAAGCAAACCACTCAACAAAGTTTAAATGGAAAATTGTAAGAGAAACAATTACCTCTGAAGAAGGGAAACAGTAGTTTTTTATCCCTGCTGCTATTTGGACAGCAAAAACCAAACAATATAGTAAGGGTTTCAGGCAGCACATCCAAGTAACAGACATTGGGCATAATTACAGCTCTGATTTGAATGATGTTGTGATTAAAACAAGTCAGAAAATTAGATGGTGGAAACAAAATTATATAGGAACACAGTTTTTCAGTTAATTAAAAATTTATTAAATGTGTAGCTCATATTCAGCATAGCCAATTAAACATTCTTTTCTCACTCTTCGGTCTCTTAAAACTGTCAAAACACTTCAATATTTCTAAAACACTAAAAAAATATCACTCGTCTTTTCTTACACATTTTCTTCAAATACAGCTAGTCTTCAAGTTAGTCCCCATTTGACAAATAGAATCAACAACATTCACAATTCTGTTTTCCCAGCACATTTCATTTAGCACACAAATTCCTCTCTGCTGTACCTCTCTCCACCTGAGGCATCACTTCTTCTGCTTCCTGATGTCTCATTTTTTGCTTCACCAAGCCTTCATCTGCAAGGCTGGCTTTATCATTTCCCTTGCAAGGCTTGTACCAAATGGATACACAGCACATATAATAAGGATGCTTATTCCTCTGCTGTCATGGCCACTTCTAGTGCTTTGGTGTCTCACAACCCCAGCCTGGTGCCTGGACCACACCACACACCTACTAACTCCTCCACAAAAACTGCTTCATCCCACCACAGAGAAGGACTAAGCTGCTTATTATGATTTATACATCTTCTGGCTTCTAGCTCTGGACTCCCACAGCTAAACCAGCTTTGTTAATCAGCTGGATCCCTGAGGCACTATCCTCCTAAATAGCATCCTGGGCATTGCTGTGAATCATTTACCAGGAGCAGCCTTCCCAGAGCTATTCCTCATTCCTTCTACTTAACTTTTCTCACAACCTAGAATTAACAAGCCCAAAGCATTCATATGATAAACCCTTTACTATGCTAATTATAATTATCCAAAATACAATACCCAGGAGATATTACAAAATAGTCACTGCTCTTTTACAGTGAGAAATGTTTGTTCTGGATACAGCAGGGGGAGACAGGCTCACTAGGTTTTTTTTCTGCCAAGGTGGTCCCACATCAGGGGGAACTGTGCCCGTAACATAGACTTCCCTGACTTCTCAATAACCAGTGGGGTCATGAATGAAACCTGCAAGAGCACCCATTTCCCCACCCCCATGTGGGAGTCTCCTTCCCATGTCTCAGGACCAGAGTGCTCCCAGGGCTCCCACAAGCAGACCAGTGGGGAGCAGAACATGGTGAGGTCCTGCCCTCCCATCTCCAGTGACAAAGCAAGTGCCATGGACAAGACCATGCGTAGCTGCCTTCGGTAAGGCAGGTTAGCAGCCATGACATTCTCCTGTAGAATATCTGGGAGGAACTTGCTAACTAGTGAACTCTGATCCTCTTTCAAAAGCTGATGAAGCTCATCTTAAAAGCAGTCAGTTTTCTCACTCCCACTTTTCCAGCTGGGAAACTGCTGGAAAACTTCACTGTAGGGAGCCCTTCTCTCATTTCCAGCTTAAATTTATTCAGTGTGTACCTGCTGCTCTTGTAAGAATGCTGGCCCTTAGTCTAATCTGTTCTCCCTCACTGGTATTTATTCTCATGATATTTACAGAGAGCAGGTAATCACAGAGCCTCCCAGGCTTCATTGTGCCAGGAGAAACAAGACAAGCTTTCTCACAGCCTTCAGTAATTCACTCCCTGTTTATTCTAGTTAGTAGTCCCTCTCTGCAGCTGTGCCAGTTTTATCTACTCCTCAGAACAAACTCAGATGACCAAAACTGCACTGAACATCCAAAATGATATCCTACACACACTTTGGATGGTAGTATCAGCACCTTTCTGTGCATGCTGTAAAGGTCTAGGTGCATAACAAGAGGATACCACCCTTTCTTCCACACAGTTTCCACCAAGGGCTAAGATTTAGCCAACCAACCCTACAGCAGCTATCTTGCCTGGCATTCTCAGCTGATAAGATCCTGTCTTACAAGAGCATGCTCCCATCATTATGACCTTGCACTTTACACCACTGAATTTAATCTCATTTCTTCTGCAGGCATCCAGGTTTTGCTGTATGTCACCCCTCAGCTTTCCGCAGTTACAATGACAGTCTCCTACTCTGTGTTATCAGCAAATTCCCTTATTCTTTACAGCAGAATTCAAGGTCCTTAGTAGGAAGATTAAAGATGACCAGGATCTTTGAAGAATGCTACCATTTCTACAGTTTGGTACTTCCAACAAGTCCAACTTAACTTCTGATTTCCAAACTCTATTTCAGTTGATAATACACTACTTAGCACTTTACTAACTGCATTATGCATTATTTACCAGCTGTACCAGGTCATACCAGGTGTGACAAACAGGTCAAGGGAGGTGATTTTGTCCCTCTGCCCTCATGAGACCACACCTGGAGCACTATGTCCAGCTCTGTGGTCCTCAGTACAGGAAAGACATGTACCTGTTGGAGTGGATCCAGAGGAGGCCACAAAGATGATCAGAGAGCTAAAGTACCTCTTCTATGAATACAGTATAAGAGAGCTGGGGTTAGTCTGCCTAGAGAAGAGAAGGCTTTGGGGACACACTGGAGGAAAGCATATCTGCTTCTTTCATTCTGTTAGATATCTCTGCTAACCTCTGAGGCACCCTTTTTAACATTCGTTACTGGCATATTTTGTAATCAAACAATAATAGACATCTTTCCTTTTAACGTTATAGCCAACCATCTTGAAATGTCTAGATGATACCATCAATGGCAGCATAACATGACTGACAGCAAAATCCAGATGAGTCAAAAAGCTGAGTCAGACTCTTCCACATTGCATAGTCCTGAATCACCACCTCTAGACTACATCTGCCAACATGCTGTTTGCCTTGAATTCAAGTAATTCTAGATTCTGGAGAAGGCAGTTGGGCCATTTAACTTCTAGCCAAGATAAAGCAGTTGAACTTTCTCAGAGAAAAATTAAGGATCGATTCTGATTTATTTCTCCTGCAAAAAAGTAAAAGACTCTGAAACGTGCCACAGTATCACTTAGACAAGACTCTCCCTGAAGAACTCCATCCTTCTACAGTGTTTATTATCACGCACACCAGGTTAATTAATACTGCTAATAATACTGCTGCTTTGCTTGGCTGGTGGTATGCACCTTATAGATAGCAGATAAAACTGTAGGTTCTCATAGTCATGA
The DNA here is from genome assembly GCA_013397775.1 of Eulacestoma nigropectus. Taxonomy (NCBI): domain Eukaryota; kingdom Metazoa; phylum Chordata; class Aves; order Passeriformes; genus Eulacestoma; species Eulacestoma nigropectus. The sequence continues at coordinate 130,881 of VZTE01000759.1, forward strand.
GCAAAGTCAAAATGGATATTAGGAATGAGAGAAGAAGATGTCAATTGATCAACAGTGATACCAAGGGGCAGGCAAAGGTTGGATGCTTCAGTGCTAGGTATCTGCTGTGGTACTACATAGATCTAAAACCAAGATTCTGAAACCAAGAACTGCTGTTCTGATAGACTGCAGCATTTCAAAGTGTGATTTTGTTTCATATTAGAAAGCAAAACTAAAATGTTGGCCCTTCTACAAAATAAAGTCCAAGACCTATTTCTGAATAAAAATAAATGAAAAGCTGTGTATATAGAAACAGCATTAAATATTGCAATTAAGACTGTAACATAAATCTAAAGACAAGACAGAACTAATAGGAGTGAAAGTTTAAATGTTTTGACGTGAAGTATTTTGCTAAAATAGACTTTTCCCTGGGGAAAACAATGAAAGGAGCATTCCTGGAAAAAAAGAGAGTAGACTTCAAAATAACTTCAGTTTTCAATAAAAAGCTGCATTAATAGGAAAAAGAACAAACAGTTTTGTAATCTCTGGGTTGAAAAAATTCACACAAACATGCACTTGATGTCACATCTAAAAAACTAACAACTCCAGACCAAACTCCTAACAAAGGAAATAAAATATTAAACAATGTACCACTGATGTGATCTCAAATTATCTTTAGAAACAAAAATTTATTTGGTTACTTGGAGCACTCTTACTGGTTCTGATCAGCACTAAAAATAGGCAGACACTGTGAGAAATCTCATGTTTCCAGTAATACTGATAACTTTTCAATTGATCTCATATTTTATTTAACAAGAACTCCACAGCAATGAACCATGGTTGCCAACCATCAGGGAAAAGGTAGACTAAAAAATACATTATATGTCTTGTAAAAATTTACCAGGGGATGACAGAGGATGCATCAGCAATAAAGTAAAATCCTCCTGGAGAGAAGCCAAGAGAGGTACTTGGTTGAGAAACACTATAGCAAAGAGGTCACGGAATAACTGAACTGTTTGGGTTGAAATGGATTTTTAAAAGTCATCTGAGGGACACCACTTGTCACTGATGTCCATCAGGAGGACTCTGAGCTGTTAACCACTACACTCTGGAGATCTATCCAAGCCATTCCTCATTCACCAAAGTCATCAAATCCATCTCTCTCTGATTTAGAGAGAAGGATGTTGTGGGGGACCATGTCAAAGGCTTTACACAAGTCCATATAGATGACATCCCCTGTTCACTAATGTGGTCACTCCATCAGAGAAGCCTACTAGGTTGGCCAGGAAATACTTGCCCTCAGTGAAGCTGTGATGGCTGTCTCGAATCACCTCCCTGTCCTCCATGTGACTTAGTGTAACTTCCATGAGGATCTCTTTCATCATCTTCCCTGGCACAGATGGGAGGCTGACAGGTCAGTAGCTCCCAGGGTCCTCCCTTCTACCCTTCTTAAAAATGGGTACAACATTTCCCCTTTTCCAGTCACCTGGGACTTTACCTGACTGCCATGACTTTTCAAACACCACAGACAGCAGCTTGGCAACTCCAACAGCCAATTCCCTCAGGACTTTGGGATGCATCTCATCAGGTCCCATGTACTTAGATACTATCAGGTTCCTAAAAAGAACACGAATCTGATCTTCCTCTTACAGCAGTTTTGCTCCCCTGCCTTAATGTTAATTCACTTGAGATATCTGGGAAGAAAAGCTGCCAAGAGAAGTCATTCCCATCTCCATCATCATGGCATTGAGTCATGCTGCTTCATCAGCACAAGGAAAAGCAGACCTGCCACATCAGCCAGGCATGGTGCCTGAGAGTCCCTGCACTGGCTCATGCTCCTCTTGTAGAATACAGACCGAGCTGCACATTCATCACAGAGCTGCTGCAGTCCTCTTCCTCCAATAAACTCTCACACTAGAGGCTGATGGTCAATCTCAGCTAAGCACCTGTCTTGCATCAAAGACCAGGCAGAGAGACCTTGCACACCTCTGCCTCAGCACAGACTGGGGTAGATCTGCTAGACAGCACAACCTCTATCAGCGTGACCCAGTGCATTGGTATAATGTGCATCAACAGAGACACTACCTAAGAGACAACACGAGTTCACAGAGTGGCCTGGAGAAAAACACATACCACTTACAAAAAATTCAACAAGCAGGCACGAGTCTGTGTCTCCAGAGATACTCCCTCCCTTCTCAGAAGAGCTAGGCAGCTGGTGCAGTCAGTACTGCCTGTTAGCAGGATAGGAGTCCAGAAGGTTACTGAGAGGGAATTACAGTAACTGATCCTGGATGTCAGTCCATCCAATGCATTATTTCATAGTATCATAGAATATCTTGACTTGGAAGGAAACCACAAGGATCACTGAAATCCAACTCCAGGCCTGTACAGGACAACCCCGAGTCACACCATGTGCCTGAGAGCATTGTCCAAACTCTTCTTGGACTCTGCCACACTTAGTGCTGTGACCACTGCCCTGGGGAGCCTGTTCCAGTGCTCAGTCACCCTCTGGGTGAAGAACCTTTTCCTGATATCCGATCTAAACCTCCCTTGACACAGCTTCATGCCATTCCCATGGTCCTGGCACTGCTGAACAGAGAGATCAGTGCCTGCCTCTCTATTTCCCCTTGTGAGGAAGTTCCACTCTGCTATGAGGTCTCCTCTGAGACTCCTCCAGGCTGAACAAGGCAAGTGAATTCAGCTACTCTTCATACAGTATCTCCTCTAGACTCTCCTGCATCTTTGTAGCTCTCTTTCGGATAGTCATACTTCCAGTTACTAAAGGACAAACCAGTGTCCTTCCAGAGCTGAAAAGTATTTTTCAAACAACAGTCCACCTGTATTTCTTATGAGAAATAGCTTAGAAGGAAAAAACCCCCACCAAACCAGATGTTCATCACATGGATTAATACCTCCACAAACACTCCTCAGATTGCAGAGCTCAAATGAGGGTTCTTTCCGCCAAGAGAAAACCATTCAGCTGGATTTACGTGTCTCCTGTTCTAGCACAGCCAGACACTAAGAGCAGTGAAACACTGTCTGATGGAGAGAGGAAACCAGCAGCAAATGCCACTAGGCGAGACATATCATTATCAGCCAAATGTTCTGAGCTGCAATTAGCAACAGGCTCAGAAGAACTCACTATGCCTGGTGTGAAAGGAGGGCAGGAGCACGGCTCTCATGTTGCAGTCCCACAGCGGTGACCTTACTCACCTCTCTCAGCTGAGTCCTATCCTTTACCTTCAGCAGAAGGATGCTTCACAGATGGACCAAACTGGGCGCACACAATCCCCATGCCATGTGCTCCCGCTCTTCACAGAAACAGCACTAGTCTTGGACAACACACAAGTACCTTGATGACATTCCAGCAATGAGCTTCAGGACCACATGGCACCTGACAACAGCCTGAAACAGCATCCCTGGGTACAAAACATCCTTTCCTAAATCTTTACCGTCTTTAAAGGCTGATGGTAACATTCTGGCTTCAGATTTATATTTTCACTCTAATTGCCCAAACCCTAACCATCACCTCATAGTTAGCTGAAGTAGAAATGAAGCTTGCTGGGCTGACTACTTGCAATAGCTTAGAGGAAAAAAGCAAATCTAAGTAAAAAGAGCATGTGTGGGAGGAGAGAGATGAAGAAAAGGGGCTAAGGAAAGGATGTGACAAGAGTGTTCCTCTAGCAGAGGCAGATCCTCCTCCTGACACAGAGTGATTGGCGCAAGCCCCACACAGCTGGACAGGTCAGTTGAGAGAGTATATGAGGAGTTAGAAGGAGCCAAGTCCTCGCTGTTTCAGCATTTTCCTCAGCCAAAAGCAGGGAAGAGAGGTCACCCTGGAGTTGCTTTTCTCTGGTAAGATGTGCAAATCCAAGACAAATTGCAATGAACTTAGCTCTGAGAAAAAAGCCTGCTCACAAGGAGGCAAGTTTCTTTTCAATATCCACTCAAACCTTTGGAAACAGCAGTGAACACAGTGGGCAAAAAGACCCCTTCCTCATTATTCAAGCAACCCAGTACACTATTGTACCTGCAGGAATCATTTGGGATTACAGCCTTGACTCAGAGCCGTAATTTGAACAGGTCTCACTGGAAAAGCAAAGAAGCCAGTTTCAGACATCAGAGTATGTAAATAAGTTGGATGGGAGTGTTCATCTGCTGGAATGCAGGAGGGCTCTGCAGAGGGATCTGGAGGGGCTGGATCCATGGGCTGAGGCCAATGGTGTGAGGTTCAACAAGATGAAGTGCTGAGTCCTGCCCTTGGATCGCAACAACCCCAGGCAGCACCACAGGCTGGGGCAGAGTGGCTGGAAAGTGCCAGGGGAAAAGGACCTGGGGGTGCTGGTGACAGCAGCTGAACATGAGCCAGGGTGTGCCCAGGTGGCCAAGAAGGCCAATGGCATCCTGGCCTGGATCAGCAATAGGGTGGCCAGCAGGATCAGGGCAGGGATTGTCTCCCTGAACTGGGCACTGGTGAGGCTGCACCTTGAATCCTGTGTCCAGCTTTGGGCCCCTCATTCCAGAAAGACATGGAAGTGATGGAGTGAGTCCAGAGAAGGGCATCAGAGCTGAGAAAGGGTCTAGAGAGTAAGTCAAATGAGGAGTGGCTGAGGCAGTGGGGTTGTTTTGCCTGCAGAAAAAGAGGCTCAGAGGTGGCCTTTTTGCTCTCTACAAGGCTGTACAGGTTGTACCAAGGTGTGGTTGACCTGCTCTACCAGGCAACCAGCGACAGGACATGATGAAATGGCCCCAGGATGCACCGGGGAGGTTTCAGGTTGGGCATCAGGAAGAAGTTATCCATTGCAAGTGCGATTAGGGATTGGAACTGGCTGCCCAAGGGGGTGCTGGAATCGCCATCCCTGGAAGTGTCCAGGAAAGTACTGGACATGCCACTCAGTGGTACAGTTTACTTGGTATGAAGGTATTCGGTCAAAGGTTGATGATCAATGATCTTGGAGATCTCTTCCAAGCTTAATGAGTCTTTGATTCTAAATCCAAGTAGGAAGGGAATAAAGATCCATGGCAGTCCCCCTTTGCTGTCCAGCAGCAAAAATTAATGTGTCCGTTACCCAAGATCTAATTTCATACTTGATTTACTACACAACAGTGCCTACTTGCAGAGCTGAGAGTGCAGAGCATAGGTTTCAATACCCCACCATGGAACAAATCATGGTAAGGTTCATCTTTTGTGCTATAGCTCAGAAAACAAGAATGTTCAATAGGAAAGTGCCTGCATGTCACCATGGCTCCTATTTCACTCTAACTACTTCGTCTCCTTCATATCTTAATACTCTTTTATGATATAATACATTCTGGATGACAGTTGCTTAGTTACAAAACCCCTCAGATCAACAGCTACAGTATTAAAATATTGCCAAAGGTCAAATCCCAGTGTATGATCATTCAGCATCTTATAGATATGTCTTTTATTATTTTTCTTAGTATCTGAAATAAATACTGAAAGACATTTTAATATAACAGACTGTGGTCTCTAGGGCAACTGTACAGCCTGGGACAATACATGCAATTATATCATTATAATTACAGACAAACTCTTATTATAATCTTTGACTACATCGAGTTTGTATGTTAGACCTAGCCCTCCCCTCACCCCCTGAAAAAAAAAAGAAAAAAAATCAGTCCTGGAGGAAAACAGAATTATGAAACATTTGCCTAAAAGTAAAGTTGTAAAGAAAAGATCAATAAAAGAAGGCTAGATATTTGCAGGATTTGTATTCACGAAACCAGCATCTTTCACAGAGACAGTGCCTCCTTAAGAAAAAATTGCATTGGAATGCACAGACATCACCAAATTCCTAGGGAATAAACTGTATCACCTCTGTTTTAACAGAAGAAAAGCATGGGCATTTTTATAGACTATGCAAGTCTGCATCATACAGAAGGTGGTACATCAACAAGACCTTTGGCCTGGCTGCTTTCACTATTTCCAGCCCCTTGTTGCAGTGATCTCTTTTGCACAAATGTGGCACCAGTGTGCCAGAATCTCTTACTCTTACTGCTTCCTCTGCATACTTTATCCAACACATCTCTGGCTGCAGCCTGCATGGCCGACGGCTCATTCAGTCCGCAAAGGCAACTTCTTTGTAAGCACAGGGAAGCATTTAATGAAATTAATTGCAGGCTTCGTGTGTCTTCTGCAAATGGATTTAAGGGGTTTCTGTAGCTAAGGCTCCTTTAACACTCCATCCTGTCTTAAACCTTTCCTACCAGCCAAGTGGAGACAGCCACTGCAGAAGCTGGGGATACGCAGGTGACTTCTCCAGGGACAGTGTGGATGCATTCTCTCTACATTGCATCTGAAAGCCCTCTAAGGCTTTAGAGGCTGCTGAGAATTGCTCAAACTGATCAGAAATGATACAGCATGTTCAACATGGTTTTAAGAGCTCACAGGATTTTGTTTTGACAATTTCTGTTCACATCCTACCCCTCTAGGACCGTGGAGCAGCTACAGAAGATTAAAAATTCAAGCTTCCAAACATGTAATGCGCATGATAGTTTGTACAGAACTGTCCAGTTCTCTGCTCGAAAATTTGACAAGGATGTGCCTATAGATCTACTTATACAGTCCTGAAAGCAATGGTTTGCAGCATGAAAGAGCTAACACAACACAGAGACATGGACATTGCCATACCTATTGTTTGTACTTGCTTGAGTTTGTATGAAACACATTTGCTTTACAGAAAATTATTACCAACTTGAACACCACCTTGTGAATACATCTGGAAAACCTTGTTTGTGTACATCTCTGTGCTCATTTTATACCTTATAAATGAAGAGCAGAAGGACCAACTCATCAAGGAACCATTTCCTTCACAATGAGGTAAAAGCAGCTACACAGACCCAGGCCCAGCATTAGCAAATGCATTTTCCCTGGGGTCAGCACTTGTTAGCATCTATTAGCTTTTGAGTTTCCTTAGTGACCTGAGTAATGCAGAAAGATCAAAGAAAACCCGACCAACTTAATGAGACATTTGCAATTTCACTACAGCAGCCGTAAAGATTGAAGTGTGAAATCTTTGAGACAAGTACATGTTAGTGACAGGTTACAGCAGTGGAGCTGAGACAATGAACATTTCCTTTTTTTGTGATGAAAAACACTTGCTGCTGTCTGTATGTGCAGGGTCACACTGTGCCCAGAGTGCAACAACAGGAAAACATAAAGTATATTTACAAGTAGTCACACAGCATATACTGTAACTGTAAGCCGGTGTTTTGGTGCCCAGCAGGATAAAACTCAAAAGCACATCAAGCAGAGGGAAAAACTGTGAGACACCCATACCTGCCACAAGAAAACATCAAGACAACTACTCCCAACAAACATCCAAAAGCCAAGCCACTGATGACAGAGGTCACCGTCATGATCACCACGCCAATCTTCGTCCTCCACCAAATCCCACAGGCTACTAGTGGGTATGTAGATAAATACTTTAGCAAAGTTATCACAAATCTGTGCTCCTTTCTTTTGTGGCAATTTGATACTAGTCCAAGCTCATGACCAAAGCCATCAAACAACCACACAACCCTTCCTATGGGAATGCCATACTAAAATTCTCATGCAGACAGATGGTCCAATGATGAAATGCCACTACATACACACAGCCCATTCGGGATTTTACTGTGCAGGCCTGTTGATGTGGTAGATAGATTCTTCCAATGAAATCTCCCTGTGCTGTTCTGTGTGCAAAAACAGAGATTGCCTCTTGTGTAGAAAGACTGGAAAAGTAATTAAGGATAGTTTGAGGAAGAACAGAAATACTAAGGATTTGTCTGGATTGCCCAGAGTGCTTTTGAATTGCCTACTAATATACCAGAATGCCATTTCGTGCCTTCTGAGGTCAGGAAATAATAACCAAAAAAAAAACCAAAAGAAGAAAGGAAAAGACAGCTGTGTCCCAAGGCAAACACGGTGCAGTCAGGTGTGCTTGTACCACACACATTAGTGAGAGACTGAGTCTCCCCTCACCTCTCAGCAGCTAAAGAGCTGACACATCAGCTTCTCAAGTCCTAAAATCTGAACCAGCTCACTGGAGCCTGCTGCTCTCCTGCAGCCCATAATGGAGACAGACATCAAGGTTACAATCAGGAAGGATGCAGACAATTAGGAAAATACAGTTGCCACAGTTGCCATTTCTGTTGTTTTTCTTTTTCATATAAAATAGTTTAAGAATGGCATCAGTCAGTATGAAGTGTGGATTAAAATATGATCAATTCCCACTCTTCCTGCCACACAGAATCTCAAAAATTCAGCTGACGGAGGTGTGGCACCATCAGTAACTGACTCAAAAAATCCCACTTCTTGCAACTTAAGGGATCATTTTTCAGACAATATCCACCTATTCGCTAGCTAAATCTGACTCCACTTAGTTCATGACTGTACCCAGAGATGGATTTTCTCCTGACAGCTTCTGTGGCCTACTTACCACCCTTTCTGTTAATAGTGTGGATTGGATGCTTTGCCTCCACTTCAAAAGGTTCATTCCCATGTGCAGGATGGTTTTTTTTTTATTTGGTTTGGTTGCTAAGGAGGAAGCTTTAACATGGTAGGCAAGGATTTAGTCATATGTGAGCCACAGGGAACATTATCCTTAGAGATTAATTTGGAAATCAAGTGACAATTGGCGGGGTATGTGTTTACTTCCTATTTTTTGAAAGCTTTAAAAGTACGACAGGATTTCTGCATCCTCTGAAGATGTATTCTTCTTCTATATTATTAAACTACAGAGACAATAAAGAGAGTATCAGGCTTGTCTCAAGTGTCACAGATAAAATTAGTAATTTCACTGCAAATCACAAAGCAAACTAGATTAATAGCAAGAACAGCTCTACACTAATCAAAAGGGTGTCTCACAACCACCTTTCAGATATACTGAAGGCAGTTGCCTCACTGTGAAGTTAATTCAATGAGCACAGCGAACGTAATTCATTTGGCATATACTGTTTGCTAATCGAAGAGCATTTCTTGGCATCTAAACTGTGTGTGTGACAGAATGTTAAGCCTGGAAACATACTGATATTTCTCAAAGTTTTTCATCAAATCCAAGAAACATAATGTGCACGCATGCAAGAGATTCTCCTCATTCAAGTAGTGAAGATGAAATCTGTGTTACCAAGATTTGTTACACTGAACTGTGGTCCTAGGAAGACCTTACAAGAAATCTTTTCCCTCTTGTATTCGTGGAGGACAGAGAAATTCAAAACTTTATAAATTCTCCTTCTTTCTAATTACTGTACCACCGAACGCTACCTGTGATGACAGCAAAGCCTGTGAGCAAACATTATCAGTAGAAAACAGTCCTGGTATATCTTCACTGAATTGAGTCTTAGGAGCATGAAAATGTTCCTTTTTTTTTTTTTTTTTTTCTTAATTGAGGTTATTGTGGGCCTCACAGCTTGAATATCTGAGCTGTGGGGAACAGCTTACAGAATAACATCCCTTCTCCTTCTGAAATATATTGCCCTGGAAAGCTGCTCTACTGCAGCATGTGTCTGGACCTCCACCACCACAAGCAAATATGATGAAAAGCTATTAAACCAATCATGTTGGCTACAGAGGATTATTTCACTGTGCTCTTTCCCAACATAAGCTACAAAATAGCAGAATGGAGTATGGATTGGATTGCTGCATGGTGTCTGCTCACAGATTTCCTAGTCCAATAGATGCTTTGACCAAGGGAAACCATGTTCTCCCTCTAAGGCAGACACTGCTCTTCAAATCATTAACAATTTCATGACTAACAAACAACTTCAGAGATCAAAACCTGGTATGTTTTACTGCATATGAGAGGGTCTAAACTTTGCTCTATTTTCAAAACTAAGTCAAGATGTAAAAGGCTGCTATACAGATGGAGAAACAAAACAAAAGAAATTACTACATATTTGAAAATGCCAAAGAAACATTTCTTAAATGTAATATTTAATTTAGGACAAAAACTCAAATCAAACCAAACCAAAAAACAACCCGCCACACCAGAATTACTTGAAAAATTCAACCTTACTCATTTGCATTCAGATCTTTTAAAATTCAGTGGGAGGGAAGAACCCCATGCAAGTATGGTTACAGAACTGCTGCCAAAGGCAAGATAACTGCATTCTTAATGTAAGGCTCTTCACCAGTATTTCTTAATAAGGAGAAAACAGTATAACATATATAAGTCTATCCAGTAACTGGCAAAAAAAGCACATATATTATCTGCCTGAACAGAAAGATGGGATTTGATCTGGGTATTTATTCTGAAAAGGACAAAATAATCTTTTTACTGAGTGATGGTTCAAAGTGGCAAACACAGCGCAGCTGGAACGTACATCTTGATACCTTTTGTATGGATTATATGCTTTCAAGCTACTGAAACATTAAGGCAGTGAGATTGAAGAGAACTGTGCAAATTCTACTGTGTAAATTGTACTTCATCTTTTAATTGCTTGCCTATTTATTTTTTAACAGAATCATCATAAAATGAGGAGCAGTTATGAATATATTTGACGTTTACTTTTAGAGCAGTTAACTCACAATACAAGCTCAGTTTTTATCTACATTATCTTACATTCCAAGCCTGTTTCTTCCTACAGTGCATTTTTTGTATTAAAAATAAAAATTCAAAATGAAATACCACACTTGGAAGACTAAATATTAGCCTTGGAGATTATTTCGAACGCCTATTTCTCACATAATGGCTAAAAGAATTATGCAAAAAAGGAAACAACTTTTCATGTAGCAGACATGACTACACACTTGGGGATCATGAGAAAAATCTCAGTTGAAATCTGGCAAAACAACACTTCCAGGTTTTTCAGCCCAATTATTTATTGACATTTGAAGTTAGTTACAGTTTCAAAATTTGCTGTTGAGAAAGGTATATTAAGAGTTCAAAGGCTCTGGACATTCAGAGTTCAGTCAAACATATTCAGCATGTATTTCAAGTCTTTATTTTCCAAACAAGTTTAAAAAAGCACCTTATGAGCCAAAGGTGAAGAAAATTGGGTTTGATGGCTATTTTATTGATACAACAAGCTTTAAGAACAACCTGTTAGTTTCCTGATTTTGCTACTTCATGTTCTAAAGAACACTCAAAAAGATGTTCACCAGAGGAAAAAAATCCCTTAACAACAAAGTGTTTGTTGGTAAAACCCATCAACAAAGCAGTATTTTAGTACAGAGAAGTGCTCTTCAGACTCAGGAGAGAGGGAGATTCCCCAGCCCAATGGAGCCCATGAAACATAGATGAAGGATATACCAACAGCTGCAAGTGCGGTCGCACTTTTAAATCACATTCCACTGCTCATAAAACCTTCCATGTCAGTGTTGTACCATGTCAGGCCAAGTTTTAACCTATTTTCTCAAGTACACAGTTGCTTGGGAAAGCTGCCATAAAAATTGCTCAACCTTTCTCAAATATGAGGCATGTTTTCTTTGCAGACACTGCATCTTTCATCTCACAGAACAGGACACACTCCCAACAGACCTTCCTGTCACAGGCACGTCCGTGCAGCAAGCAAAACATTAGCAGGCCAGTGACCCCCACTGTAAATTTTTTTACACTCTGCAACTCTTCTTTATTTTTAAGGAGAAAAAGAAAATAGCTCTTGTGTCTTGGCATTAAATTTCAGGTTTTCTACCAAGTTGTCAAGAACACAGTCACATATATACGCCTTTAAGCTCAAAATTGGCTGTGATTTATCGAAGTCAGAATGGTATAAATAATGCATGTCTTGCACAGGCAGCTTTTTTTGTAATGTAACAACTAATGGCCTGTCAACAAACTATTCCATGTACAGAACCTATACAATGGTCTGCCGTCTGTTTCCGGTATGATAAAAGAAGAGAGACTTTCAGGAGTCAAATTCTCTCTCATGGTGTCCTGCTGTCTTTGATAGAATGTGTGATGGTATAGAGACAGAGAACCATGCATCTTTGAGGTGTGTAAAGGCAAATTTTGCATCATCAGGTTTCCTGATGAGCCAAGATGAAAAATTTTTTTCTTCCATACCTGAAGCCTAATGCACAAATAAAAGCTTAAATTATCTAGATCATACAGATAAGATTTTCCAGTAAGGAAATCTTAGGCAAGATATTCAGTGCTTAAGGTAAAAAACCACATTTGGAAAACAAAACAAATTAGCAAAACCTGCATTCAAAAAAAAGAGGTTAAGCCAATCCCTTAATATCTCATTAGGCTTCAGTGGCAGATTTTCTTTCAAGATACAAAAGCTTGTCCTTCAACATGTTTCTCTTTAAATATTTTAGGATTATGCCAAGTTCTGACTAGCCCACAGTAGCATGGAAGAAATGCACCTGCTAGAGTGTCTTTAAAAGGAATTAGAAAAACAGCACTACCAACACACAATCCATCACAGTCAGCACACCTTACCAGCCACAAACTTACCTTTCTGTGATCGTTTCTCTGAGACCACTTGCAACCCCTTTCACCACCGTACTAGCCTTTGGCGTCAGCACTACTTGAGATATGAAAAAGGAGCCTTTCTTTCTTCTTTCAGTGATTGATGCCTGCAGGAACTGAATCAACTTTTCTGTATCCGTTGTGTTTGCCCAGGGAGCTGGCATCATCTGGCCTGGCCACAGAAAGGCTACCTCGACAGCCACTGGACTGTGGTAGAACACTAGCACTTGGTGCTCCTTTTCCCACAGGTACTGGAGGGTGACTTCATGGGCAAATATAGCAGGACACATTTTGTTTCCATATGTGTCTTTGAGCATCTGGACAAGCTTTTCATGATGGCATTTCTGCATCCCGTAGAAATGATTGAAGTCCAAGAAGACCACTTCTTTTGGGTGCTCAGTGAGAAACGCATTGATCTCCTCCAGACCTTCCTTGACTTTGGCACTGAATAAACCATGAGCGAAGTAGAGTTCATTATCTGGGTCTCTGGGCTTGGTGGAAATTCTGAGATCGAAATACCGTATACCTGCCCCCAGCTGGCTGGTGAAGTTCATGGTCTGTGTAGCCAGCCACTTCCTCATCAGCTTTTTAGCTACAGTCCCAAAAACTGACACAAAATTCTGGACTGTCTCTGGCTGTTCAGGCCCAACTGGAGAGGCTTCATCGATGTAGAAGCTAAAAGAGTCATGAGACCCTAAAAACACAAGAGAGAAAAATTATCAGCATTGTACTCACATATTAAAAGCCTTTAGTGGGTTTTTCTCAATGAAAATAATTTTCTGACCTGTACCAACACTCATCAACCACCTTCCCTGCCCTTTCCCCCAATATCAGTACATTTGTCTGGCAGCATTTGCCCCACCAGCACCTTGTAGGAACTTGAAAGAAAGGTAATGTCTGTTTCACTGCTTGTCTGGATGCTCAGTCACTCTCTTCCAGTACTTGCTTATGCCTTTAGGCTCAATGAACCCAGTGGGCTCTGAACATCAAAGCAATTGTGGTAGCAAAGGTAGTCACACAATAAATCCCTTGAGCCAAGGAAGAGAGCCTGGCCCCACACACTGAATCGTGCACTGTCCAGTCTGTAGAACTAAAGGAAGAAACCAAAACAAACTAACATCATTCCACAGACACCTTTATAGCCAGCTAAAATAGGAGTTGAAAAAATGCCAAGGAACATAACCTTTCTGATCTTTATTTCAAGTCTCATCTGGTCATCCACAACGTTACTGAACATTGTTTTCCTTCTTAAATTTACTTCTAAAATTCTTTACTTTCCTTTGCTAAATAAGTACAACAGATACAGTCAAGGATAGCATTGCATTTCACTGATGAACTTCAGAAACTTTGCTGCATGCTCTTCACAAGAATGGGACATAAAACTTAACGTGTCTATGTACAGGAGTTACCATTTTCTACAACATAAAGTTTAATATAAATATGTATGGCACTTTGTATGGCTATACAAAATCCTCTGTCTTAAGGTACGTCCATTTGAAAAACCCCACAATCTCAAAAGAAAAGCCACAATTAACTATGCTCAGCATTCAGACATCTACATGAAAGCAGCTTTATGGAGAGATGAGCTGACCCTAGGAGACACTTATCACCTTTGTCAGCCATTACCCTGCTGAGCACCTGGTGCTGAGACCTGGCAGCTTACACAGAAACACTGTCCAGCTGCTGGCAGAGCCACACTCCTGCTATTCCAGCCGTAAGATGCTTCTGGTCAGACCCGCAGCAGCAAGCAGGTCTGCTGCTCAGCCTGAGACAGACACACTGCTTGCAAAACTCCTTCAACAAGGTCAGCAGGACTTGTATTCTGGAAATGGACTGCAGTACTAGGCGCTCAGAGATCCAAATCCTACATCAAAATGAGTTCAGAGCACTAGTCTTGCCTGTTACCAAAGCTTTTGCAGGTGCTTTTCAAAATTACTTTCCAAAGCACGCATGCTGTAGCAAGTATCACATTAATGAATTCAGCTAGTCAGTCATTTCTTGGAGCAATGCTACTTTACCTGAACTGGAATAAACCCCATAAACAGAAGCAGCAGCTATAACATTTTCTCCTTTAACAATAAATGGAGTCATGACAAATCATCTTAGACTCTGGCTTGGATTTGGCTTTGTTTAATCTGAGAAATGTCTTTAAATTTTGTACGCACCTGCTTCTCATGGTTATCCCTTTGAACGGCACTTTGCTTTAAATATTAGATAATTTATCCATTTTGATGAAGCTTTCTACTGCTAAGTGTTGAAGCGATAATGTATTTCTTGCAGAACCTGATTAGATCATGCAGTATCTGGTTACACACTGATATCCTTGGGGACTAGATCTACATACAGAATTCTAATGGTAAAACAAATTATTAGAGCAGTGACCTGGGTATCAACAGTATTACAAGGAAAATCAATGAGATGCATTAAATGTTCTGCTCAGTGTAACCTGCACTAATCTAGAAATCAAAGCAAATTCAGTCTTGTTTAAAACAAGGCACAGCTACTGATATTAGCAAGGGATGGATTTGGCAAACTCTCACTTCATCCGTTGAAGTCCATTTTATTTTTGTAGGGTTTTATGCCAGATTAAGTACCTGTGTAAACACAATCAACTGATTAGAGCAGTAGGCTCACAATGGTATTAAGATTAATTAAACCATTCGTCTTTTATCTTTTGATCTGCAGACACTGGCAACCTGAAGTTGCAGAAAGGGTGGTAGCTAAACCTGACCAGCACTGCCAGTAGGTGCCTATTGGCTTAAACTACTTCTTAAAACTACTTCAGTCAAGAAACACAGCACAATTCTCACAGTAGAAAACTAAGGTGAACAACTTATCAACAGGTAGCTTTTAGCTATCGGTAATGAAAAACACAGAGAAGTGTGTGTGTGTGTGTGTGTGTGCGTGGAAACACCAGTTAGAAACACCTGAACATTGCAAGTAGGATAGGTCAGAAAAGACTTTTTTCCTCATTAAAGTCTTTGTGCACATATTTGAGCCTAAAAATAGGTATTCCTGTGTTGATCGTTGTCGCTGTTGTACTGAGAACAGCAAGAAACAACATGTTTCAAGTTCAGGAAAAAAGTGGCGCTTTAATTAATTATAAATCGGTTTATATAACTTGGTTTGCAAGAGTAGCATGGTACTATTGGTCCCTCGATCAACCACCTCCTAGAATGATTGGTGGAGGCTATACACCACTCATTTGAAAATATTTTCTTCAGTGCACAATAACAACACTGCACAACAAACTCCAGGTGTAAAGATAAAGAATTAGTTTACAAAACTGTCTTCACTGTTTTCATCTAGTCTGCGTGTGAAAGCAATGCTCTCACAGAATACTGAGAAAAGGCTGAAGAATTTCTCCGCTTCTAACTTTTTAGCATCCATAGATGGTAATGAGAGAAGTGCACAGTGCTCTAAGAATTTCCATGTTTTGTAACCCAAACAAGGAAGCCCTACAGCATAATACAAAAAGGAAATAAAGCTTGACTAGGTTGACACCAAATGAAGTAGATGTCAGCTGTTCAAAAGTATGTAAAGATTCCTCCTGACCAAAAAATACACCAAATGTTTTGTCTTTCCACACATATAAGTAATTTGAACAGGTCAAGTAAATATTAATTTCCATCATGCACTCATCTACACTTCCTTTTGCCTTAATCCTGCCCTGTTTTCCTAGACAGCTTACTTGTCTAACTCACAGAAATTCAAAATCCTTACACCTGGCAGAGCAAATTAGAGTATGATCTTTTCCACTGCTCATGCGCAAAATCACTATATTCCTGGTAATGAGAGAATCCGGTACACACATGCTTTTGGCAACTGTTTCCTTCCAAATCTTTCTTTTGTGCATGGGGATATTCCCTTCCTACATTTTCACTGGAAAAGTGTTCTTGTAGGTTCTCTGTGTCACCAAACCTCAGCCTCCATGAAGACAGGATGCAAGTTACATTCAGGAATACAAAAGCAATGATGCCTGCAATCTTTGGAAGGCAACAGTACTTGCACATCATCTATCTCTATTTCGGTAGGTCTGTACCACACCGACTTCACAGTCTGAGACCTGGAGTAGCAAAGAGGGGAAATGACTCATCCCAAGACATTCAGGGAGCAAAAGATGATATTCCTCTTGTGTGCAAACATATTTTCTCTCCAGTTTACTTATCATCTAAAATTTTCTTAAAATACTGCATACTGTTTTCCCACTATTTCAACAACCCAACATATCCCTGATCAAAGGAGTCAAGGATGAAGGCTCACGGATCAGGATGATGGGGGTAGCAAACAAGGGGTTAACATGGTGTGCATATACTATAGACTGCCCAGTCAAGAAGAGAAAGTGGATGAAGCCTTTAAACAACTGGAAGAAACTCCACAATTACATGTTTTTATGGGGGAATTTTGAGAATTTGCTGGAAGAGCAGAACAGCAGAGCACGGGAAATCCAGAGAGCATCAAGGAACTTTTTTTCTGCAGGTACTCCGTTAAGTAGTGAAGTTGCACTGCTGGATGTCATATGAATTAAGGAAGAAATGGATAGGAACATGAAGGCTGATGACAGCCTTGGACTGAATGACTACGAGGATAAATAAGAATTTAAAATACTCAGGAAAGCAGTGAAGGCAAAAAGCAGAATAAAGATCCTGGATTTCAGACCCATTGTCTTGGCTTGCTCAGGAAATTGTTAAGTGGTAGCCTGGAAGAACTAAATTACCTTAAATGCCAAGAGACTCAGGAGAAAGGGATGAACTTGAAAGGCAACATCTCTAAAGCATAGGAACAGAGGGCCAAGAAACAAGGAGGTAAGGCAGGGGGCAAGTTTGGCTGAAACTTAAAAACCCACTACAGAAGGTTTTAGCAAGGACAGGCTGCCTGGGAGGAACATAGGATGAAGGCACAGAGGGAGTTAGGAAGGGCACAGCTGGGAAGGGAAACCTGCAAAGGATAGGAAAGGCAACAGACAGCTTCTGCTGATATATCAGCAGTAAAAGAAAGCAAGGAGAAAGCTGGTCCACTACAAAACAGGGCAGGAGACCTCCTGAAGGATGGGATACCATCCAGAGGGACCTGGACAAGCTCGAGAAGTGGCCCATGGGAATCTGACGAGGTTTAACAAGACCAGGTCCTGGTGCTGTACCTGGGTAGGGACACCCCCTGTTATCAGCACAGGCTGGGGATGAACAGACTGAGAGCAGCCCTGCCAAAAAGGACTTGGGGGTGCTGGTGGGTGAGAGGCTGGACATGACCCAGCCATGGGCACTCACAGCCCAGAGAGCCAAACGTGTCCTGGGCTGCATCCAGAGCCCCGTGGGCAGCAGGGGAGGGAGGGGATTCTGCTCCTCTGCTCCGCTCTGGTGAGACCCACCTGGAGCACCTCATCAGCTCTGGAGTCCCAGCACAGGAAGGACAGGGACCTGTTGGAGTGAGTCCAAAGTCTTTGACCATGAAGATGATCAAAGGGCTGGAGCACTTCTCTGAGGACAGGCTGAGAGAGCTGGGGTTGTTAAGCTTGGAGAAGACATGGCTGCTGAATAGCAGCTTTCCAGTACCTAATGGGGTCTTATAAATAAGAGGGAGAGCAACTTTTCACACAGACAGTTATAGGACAAGGAGGAACAGTTTTAAACTAAAGGAGGAGAGATTTAGATTAGATGTCAAGAGGAGGGCAGTGTTACTCAGAGGGCAGTGAGGCACTGGAACAGGTTGCCCAAGGAAATTGTGGATACCCCATCCCTGGAAGTGTCCAAGGCCAAGTGCTGGATAGCGTTTGTAACCTGGTCTAGTGAAATGTGTACCTGACCACAGCAAAGGGGTTGGAACAATTGATCTTTCAGATCCTTTCCAACTCAAACCATTCTATTATTCCGTAAGTAATTATCAAGAGACACTTAAAATGTCCACACCAGCCATGACTCAAAGAACGGAAGTAGCCAGTTTCAACCACTGAGACAATAAATTGTCATAAACTAGATATTAAAGAGTAAATTGTGCAGTATCACTTAGGTTGCTAGAAAACACCTGCTAGTGCTTTTACTAGGGAGAACTGTCTTCTGTTTTCTTTCCTAGATTTCTGTAATAGGGTAATTGGGAATATTTAACCCACTAGAGATCACTATGGACATATTTATGGCTTCCCTGGAGGGCTTAACCCCCTGATTTAAAAAGTAATTGGGCTCAATGCTGAAAAAAGTCCCTAAGGGAGAATGCATTTTAGTTCAGAATTGTCTCTTCAGTCTCTTGGAGATTTACACAGAGGCATGGCAAAGCTACTATTTTTGGTGGCTAAGCTTAAATATATCATTCACAAAGCCGACAAGTGCAGCTGAAGTTTCCTGTGCCTTCCTTTGCTTCCCTGTCAGCTCTGGCCACCCCTTGGCAAATACAGCCTGGTAAAGTGAACCTGAAACTGAACAGCACTGACCAATAGGCTCCTGACAGCAGCAATCACACCCTGAAGATCCACAAGTATCAGAAAAAACCCACAAACAAATAGAAGCAACATTTTACAGGTTTTAGCATGTTTTGCTCTCTTCCTCTTCTTCAATGGATTTCTTGTCTCTGTGCTAGGAGTTATTCAATAGCTGTTGGAAGTGGAATCTTTTACTAGTGCTTTGGGTGTCATTAAAAGCTTCACCTGTTGTTGTCTTTCTTTACTTAGATGTCATCCCTTTGTGACTATTGCTGAAGTGCCACATGCACTGCCACATAATTTCTTTAAAGACATCCTTATCAATGAAGGCTCTATAGTGACTGACAGCAGATAACATGTTTCTTGGATGATGTAGAGAATAGCTAGGATGAAGTCCATGACCTCTGGTACACAGAAGACCAGTGCAGATGTTCTTGCAACCTCATTTGTTCTGTTCTCCCTGCCTTTTTTGACCTTAAAAATCAATCAGTCAAGGGAGAAGCCCTGTGAATCTTCAGCTAGTTGCACTGACACTTCAAAGAACAGCAAAGCCTAGTCATGAACACTAGTCAGTGCACCTCAGTATTGTGTACTGCCTTCTCTTTGAGATGCCTGAGCACTGTTCTCTTCATCAAAGCCACAGCACATCTCAAGAAGTCAAAAGGTGCTGCCAAGAGCAATGCATTTGAGACTTAACAGTCCAGTTCCCTTTAGCATGCAAACTGCTTGGGTGATAAAAGCTTTGTTTGGTAACAACACTACAAAGGAAAACAAAACCAGACCTGGGAAAACCAGAGAGAGATTACAGATCACCCAGTGAAAACCAGAGAGAGATTACAGATCACCCAGTGTCTCAGTGTCGCCACAGGTGACTGCCTCGCTTTCCAGTTGTTCTTTCAGTGTTCATCGCTACCTGTGTGTCCCTGAGCCCAGCTGAAGGTCACAGGGCTTAGTCACCTATTCACACTCAGGAGTCCACAATCTAAAGGCATGGGAAGAGAGGTACACGCTACCTCAGGTAATGCAAAAATCCAGATACTGAACAAGTCCTGAGAACAGGAACACTTGCATGACATTAAAAATCTACATATATGTACACGTATACAACATACATATATATATTATATGCTGATACACTCCAAGAAATTGCACTCTCCTTGTACTTGTATCTCATTCTGCCTTGAAGACCTCAGTTACAATGTGTGAAACAAAAAGGAAAGGAAACATTGGCTTCCTTCTCGCCCCATTACTTCCCAGAACTGATAGCCCCTCCCTCCATTCCCACCCTCCTCCTGCATTTTCTCTCCACCACCAGGTGAGTTCTGGACCAGCCACTGCAATTGCACATAACTGTAACTTGGACCCTGGTCCTATGCCTTGGGAACACAGCATTGAGAGTCTGCACCGTGCTGCTTTATTGAGACTACTCCTGCAGGCAAAGCTGTGTGTCAGAGGGACAGTCTGAGAAACCAGGCAGGTGTGCAGTAACCACCATGCAAACATTTTAACATGGTTTGCTTGCAAGGGTGAGCAGAACTACTTCGTATTGTATTTTGCCAACCTCTGCCTGTGTTTCTAATGCTACTTCCGCCATGCGTGGAAATTAGCATTCCCCAGACAAAACATCTCAGCTAGAGCCGCTCAATCCACATCAAATGTCCGAGCACAACTTCAACAGACTCACCAGCTACTGGATCGATGGACACAGCCTAGAACTGCACACGGCAAAGTACAAAACATTCAAAACCCAGCACGAAGTGTCTGCTCCTTGTTCAGTGTAATACAGAACTGAGAGTTTATCTTTCAGAGATTCACAGAATAGCTGAGTTTGGAAGGGACTTCTGGAGATCATCTGGTCCAATCCCCCCTTCTCCTGAATGAAATAAAAAAAAAACGTGCATACAGTTGACAACAGATTATTGAAGACTTCTCCAGAACACCTGTCTGAACCAGCTTCTTAGCCAGGAAGAAAGCAGAACCGGTAGGCCATCAGTCTGGAAATGGTATTCCCTATCTAGTGACCAACTTTCAGACCTGGAATGACTTGTTTTTGTCCTCCCTATAAACAAATAATATTTTCATGCGACAAGAACAACTCTTGTTCCTCTCACATATCCTTAACACCTGTGAAATACTCTTGAGAATAATTTTGTTTTGTACTTTTGAACAGGGCTGTAATTGCTTCCAAGGGGAGCCTACTACTGTTGATACTGCCAGTACTCCACGACCATGATGAACTGCTCCCGACTCAGGCCAAAGATGTTACCATTTGAAGTTGTTCCTTTGGAAACAGCTTATGGAACATGGCAGTGCTTGCACTAGGAAATGTTTCTGGTCACTGGATTGAACCAAGATCAGTGCCTTACCTAAGCACGGCTTCTTTCCTATAAAGAACTCACTTCTAAAAAATAAAACAGGTTAGGAGGTGGGGAGGGATCTGCTTGGTATTAAGGCCCAGAGTAGCTAGTAATTATCACAGTATGACAGGCAAGCTTGGCTATAAATCTGATTAGGTTACTCATTATTCAATTCATACTAATACATTTGGTGTATAGAATAGTACCCACATGCAATTTTTCAAAGTTCCCTCCTGCCAACACAAAGACCAGCTCCTGCTCCTTTTAGAACACTGCACCAGTTAATTCCACTTTTCAAATTCTCAATACTGTGTTGAAAAGTAAAGAAATAAGAAAAAACAAGCTGTAATTATATTTCTAGCTCTCCAAACAGTGTGAGCACATTCACAACCATGGCCATCACAAGCTCCATTTTGCTAAAGAAACTGATCTTTAACAGAAGTTTAGCACATGCTGCCCTCCTGAGAGTTTTCTCTCTTACTTGGTAACTTCTTTACTGTCCTGTAATTGTTTGGGTAGGATGAGGTGAAGTGACTTTTTCTGAGACACTGCTAAGTGCAGATAGTCTCCCACCTCCCAGTCAAACCACCTCCTGACAGATTTCCTTGGAGGCTTCATGCAGCCAGCACTCAGAAGGCACCGTGGTGCAGCAGTAAATGGACAAGCAGAGGCTTTCCAGGAGTCCCAGATTACATACTCTAAAAGATCACCTTTAAGTGAATAACTAGTTAATCAGATGCAGGCTCTAAACAAGGCAGATTTTACACAGGAAAATGTAAGATTAACACTGCCGGGAACCAGAAAAAGGGCAGCAAGGTCAGGACACAGCACAGGGTGGAGCAGACTCAGTCATCTGTCTGCCTGGGGCAGCAGAGCCCTTGCCCAGGGCTGCAGGAGCAGCGGGGCAGGCTCGGGGCAGCAGCAGTGCTCTCCACCCCCACAGCCAGACCCCACTGCTCGCCCAGTGCCAGTCAGGCCACCAGAACTCCTACAGGCTCTCAAAGGCAAAGAGAAGTCTGGGGAACAGTTTTGCATTATAGATGTACAAGTGGAAAGGATCATGCTGAGGTCTGAGAGATTTAGCTGGTGTGTCTTCTCCACTGTTTTTTTCCAAATGTGATCTAAACCTCTCATCTGTACACAGAAGAAAAGGTGAAGGAGGAAGGCACTGATACTGCTTGTACATATACCACATACAAAAAAGCCCCCTTTTGAACACTCGTGCTCTGCACTGAAAATTTTAAAAGGTGCAAAAGGCTTAAAACTTTTAAAACCTGCCACTAGAAAAGTTATTTTTATTTGTTCAATCAAGTGAAACTGTAAACATGATTTCATAATGTTTTGTGAGCAGATATATAGCACAAATTCTATAACAGAAGAATGCTCCCTTCACCTATCAGGCTAAAACCCAGCAGGATTCATGGAAGAACTTCAACTCAAACTTACCAAAATTAGTAAATCAGCTCTTAATTTTTGGCAGAGCAAGTGTGAAAAAAAAATTAACAGTTTTTAAAAATAATCTTTACATCAGGATTGACCAAGCACCTAAAACATACGGTTTAAGATCATCAGAATTTATAATTTCAGCAGCAGACTAGACACACCACCGTAGCTTGTACAGTGCAGGTCAAGTGCTGTAGTATGCAGATTGCCATGGTCTTCCTGTTTATGCATTTGACTGCATATATGAAGGCTGAATAGAATATTCTAGATCACATTAATAAGTGTCATATATGAAATTAGGTAATTGGCTTTTGCATATAAAAATCATCTTATAACCAAGTTAATAGTTATTAAAGTTGTTAAGATAGTTAAATTGTTAAATACCTCGTTTCTGTGAACCAATGTCCCTCCCCAGCAAATGATCGATTGGTGAAAGGGACTTGTGATGGACCTTGGAATTCACCAATCATCTTGTGCTGTGGGGCAGGACAGTGGGGGGTTCTGGGAAGAGCTAAGAGGGTATAAAAGTAGGATCCCAGAGCTCTCTCCCCTATGGGGCCAAGGTGGTGAACATCCCCTGCAGCTGCCAGGCGCTGGGTAAGAAGGCGGGGGGGAGCCTATCTATGTTCAGAGACCTCATGGTTTTTTTTTTTTCCTTTCTCTTTTTTTTATTTTAAGCGAATTTTGCCTCAGATTAGCTGAGGTAAATCCAGCACTTAAGATTTCTGCTGTGGGTACATAGCCAATTTGGCTCCAAGAGTCTCTGATCCTGCACTCCTGGGGTTTTTTTAATATGGTTTTAAGAATTCAGATGCTGTTATTTTCCCAAATTATTTTTTTGTAATAAACAATTTTTTTAATTAAAATAAGAGTTGTTCATATTTCTAACAATAAGCATCACAGATAACCTTGTATTTTATGGACAACTATAATTTGAAGACAAATTGGCTACCTAATCACTTGGAAATAAAATTAATGGGCGCAGAGCGGTAGCTACTGTCTATTACCCAAACTCCACAAATGAAAATTCTTTCAAGTCTTTGCTTTTCTGTGAACTGTGCAAACAAATCGAATATTCCATCTTTTCTTTCTGCTCTGCAAGCTCACTGCTGTGTGTTCAGATGCATGAGAGATCTCTATCAGATCTCACATTTTAGTTAAACACTCGTCTCAGAAGTACTGTAATAGCTATTTTTCTTCCTAATTTAGGGACTAATAGACAAGAATCTGAAGAGAGGAAAAAATAGCAAAAGGTGTATCTGATTCTAAGCATAAAATTAATGTGCCAGGTATAGTTTGGGGCATATTTTGTTCCAGCACCAGCTCAGTCTGTCTGAGTATGTCATCAGCATCCAAGTCATATCTCCTGGGGCAATCGGAATTATGAGCCAATAACTTTGGGACTAGTGAGAGGCTGTGATGATCCCCAGCAGCTTTGCTGAGCATGCGATATGGCATCTGCCAACAGTGAGCACCTTCTGAGCATAATTCTGGTTCATAATCCAAATGCCATCATTGACAGAACAGCCTTGAAGGACTGCATGCACCTGAGAAGGCTCCTAAAAAAGAGAGTGCTCATATTTCTTCCTCTCCATGCACACAAAGAGCACAGGTAATTCAATGTTTACACTCTAAAATAGCATCAAATTAGACAACGTCTGCTTCTTGAGCTTTGACTTGATTTACTTTCATGAAAAACATCCTTTAATACTCATGGTAACATGAGAAATTTCCCTTAAAATAATTGCATCTGATTACACTGATAGCTCTCTTGCTACCTATTGTACCTTTTTGTCAACACAGAAGCTTTTGGATACTTGGTTTTGCCTTTCCCTCATCTCTCGCCTATGCCCTCTTCTTTGATCTCCTTTTTTTTTCCTCTGACATACACAGTATAGCCTTATGAGTGCATTGACACATCTGTTAGGCTCAGTATAGTTCTTATTTCTTTGTGCTCTCTATTTAAAAACCAGTAACAATTTTAAAAACCCAACAAAATGAAAAAAGTGCAGTATTTTCTACTAAATCTGAGCATCACTACTTAACAGTTCTAGTGATCTTGTAGCTGACAGAAACTACTTGCACGGCACATGTAGTTTCTGCATCTTTACCCATAATTTTAAGGCCAAGAAAAGGAAAACCAAGAGGTGTGTCTGGATAAAATGAAACTGCATTGCAAAGCCAGTGGAAGAATGATCCCTTAAATCAGGTTTTCTGTTACTTTTAAGATCCCTACAAGACAGCCACTGCCATCTGAGATGGACCGCCATAAGAAATTTAAAAGGCAAGATTTTTCAATTTTACAATTATCAAATTGTGCTGCAAGAACACCTGCATTGCAGAGGAAAAGGACTCTTCCTGCACTGTAACGAGTGCACTGGCAGTCAGTTTACGAGAACTCTAGAATGGGATGTCCTAAAGACAGCATGGATAAAGTCTCCTATTACCATGCAAGAAATCCAGGCTAGCTTTCTATTCTTTTTCTCAGTCACTGAGTTTGAAAAACTGAGGCAAATCTGAGCAGCTCACCTGATGCTTGGGGAGAAAAGCTGCAAAAGTAGATGGAAGAAGTATTATACCCTTTCCTGAGTCAGTTTGCAAAGGCTTTCACAAAGAAACACTCTTAAAATATCACTTTAAAAATCTGTCCTTGTAGACTCAGCTGACTGACCACGCCAAGCCTGAGAGATAACAAAAGGATGTAAAATACTGCAAAGTAAGAGGAGGAAGAGGGAAGCTTGTCAGGTGTTTTACATTTTCACCACTGCCCTTGCTATGCACCTTTCCTTATAATTTGGTGGCCTCAGATGTTCACATTAGACATTATCCTACTTTTGTGCAGTGCTTGGCAGATTTGACAAAGAGCTACAAACAAAGTAACTCCCTTAGCCAATCTGCTGAATGCAAGACTTGTCTCCTGAGACCAGATGCTCTAAAAGAAGTCTCTCTCCTCCAAGGTCTCCTCAACTATAAGCAAAGACATTGTTATGTTCAACTTCATGCACACTAGAGGGAAATACCGAAGCAATTTCCCTCGGCCCCTGAGATACAAATGGAAAACACTATGTCATTTCTGCCAAAGCATTTTTTTTCCTGCCAAACTCCAGGAAAACATCCTTAAGCAGCTGAAGTCTGAACTTTAGGAATTCGCCAGCTATGCATGCTCAAATGGAGGACCCCTCCAGCCCAGGGGCTCCCCAGACAGTTTACTTTGCTCTAACTCAAGAGAATGGGCAGGAGCATGGGCAAGTGGAGCAGCGTGACCACAAGGAAGCATAAAGACTCATGCAGCTGGCCATAAACATAACCCCTCTGCCAAGTTACCACACCACGGTGTCACTGGCCTTCTCAAACCCAGAGGTCCTTAAATAACAGCACAGCTTCTTCTTTGTTCTGTACACCGCTGATTTACAACGCCTCAGAAAGAAACCACAGAGAAAAAATCTTCCTAGGAGGCCTCACGGTCTCCTCCACATAATCAGTATTCGTCTTTTACGCCCAACTGCATAACAAGGAAAACAACAAGGAAGAATTCTGTACATGAGTGTTCAAGCTGTGGCTTTCATAGGACGTCAGCTGCAAGGCCTCGTGAGCCATCAGGCGACGACACATTCTGAGGTTGTTGGCACCCAGAGTTCAAGGCAGGTGTCAGAGCGCATCCTCCCCAGACAGTGCTGCCCTCATGCCTTTCAGCCCCTTCTTGCACCATGCTTTGCTGCTCAGATTCTCAGAGTTCTCCAGTCATGTTTAGCCACTGTAAACTATCCTTTCTAGGACCATGTACAGAAGATGAAAATGTGACTTGCTACACACTGAATGAAGAAAAGCAACTGCAACATCTGTAAAACACTAGACCAATGCCAGAAACATAGCTTCCTACTGTGAGGAGGTGCCAAGACTGGAAGACAATAAGCCAAGAGGCTTTATAGAGGGAAACACCAGAGAGATGCACCTAGCTGGAAAAGTAGAACCCAGAGAACAACTTTAAGTAAAACTCTTTATTTGGTCACTGCTAAATGGAAATATAAGGAAAGGTGAGCTGTGTTTTTAGCCATGAAAATATATCACAAAAGAATGGAAAACACAGCAAAACACCAGACGTATCACTCTCAATCAACAGACAGGAAACGGGACACACTTGGATGCTCTTTTAGCCTGTAGATGAAATAAAAAGCAAACAAACAATCACATTGAGATACAGGAAACCATTGCCAGTGCCACTGTTGGAAGAGTCTTAGCTAGGATTGCAAAATGTAC
The DNA here is from genome assembly GCA_013397775.1 of Eulacestoma nigropectus. NCBI lineage: Eukaryota > Metazoa > Chordata > Aves > Passeriformes > Eulacestoma > Eulacestoma nigropectus. Next base: position 157,745 of record VZTE01000759.1, read on the forward strand.
CTACCTGCCTCATCACCTGGTGTACATCCTCGCCAGCCCAGTAACATAAAGACACTTTCATTTTGCAAACACAATAAAGACAAGTAAAGACGCACAGAATAGAGGCAACTCAAACTGTCAATACCTGTCTTCTATGCATCTCTTCTACCATCACTAAAGAGGCAATTTAAAGGTCTGCATGATCAATCAACCTAGACTCCTGTCAAACACCTTGTAATTCCTAGCAATCCAATTTCAATCAGTTCTCCTTGCATTATTTGTTGCTAACATTAACCCTGCTCGATTCAACACAGCAATCAAATAAGCCATTGTACAATACAGAGGGCTACAAGAAATGAATGAAACCAGTTATAAGACAACATTTATGCTATTTCATTCCCTATGTTTCCAGCCTGCAATCCACACCAGATCCCCAGTTGGCATTTATCAGTATAGCTCTAATGACCCATTAGGCCAATTTAGACTGCTGCAGATCTGGCTGTTAGTGTTAGACTTCAGCATTAAGAAGTCAATGAAGAAGCACAGGTGGGTACTATTGATTAACTGAAAAAACAGATGATCTGTCCTTTTTCCAGACTCAGGATATATCTAATTTACACTGGATATGCTTGTGTCTTCAAAAGCAATTATTAGTTTAGCTGTTTTATACTAACACTAAAATACCATCATTTCACAGTATTTTCCTAACATGTAATTGGATACTATCATCATCCTCTAACTCATTTCAGCTGTTTTCAAAGGTTCAAAAGCTAACTTTAATTCAGTAAAACTTAAAATTAGTAAATGCATTGTAAGGCCCTTTCAAATCATCTGAAAATAGAATGTTTTCAGTCTTGCATATGCCCAAACAAGAAACCATGTCTTCTCTGGACATAATGGCAATGACTGCAGTCCACCTATACTGACAGTGTTTTGGCTTCAGTCTGACACTTACACAGCTTGGAAGTCAAAATATTGTTATCTGCAGTAATTCCATAGCTGGTGATACTGGTAATGCTGAGGATATTAGTAAAGCTGACATTCACAGTGCAGTGATGATGCCAGCACATATTCTTCCATGCTTCCTTTGAATTCTCAAACAACCTATGTGTCGCCCTTTTCTTCTGGACAGAGATTGCCTTTATTACTTGGTCAGGAATATCACAGGTCAACCTGCCTTAACATCCCCTTCCTCTCTGCTTTTTAGCTCTATGTCATCCTGAATATTTTCAAGATACATGCAAGGCCTTGCTCATTTCTGACCCAGGTGCCTGAGGATGTGAGTGGTTTTCACGGAAGGAGACCCTTTTCATTAAATCCTTAAGTAATTCTTCACTAAAATGGCACTGGCAGACAGTATCTCTGTTTCACAGTTGCACCTCATGCCCAAACACAATGGCAGCTGTTCCACAACGCTGCTAGTGCTGTTTTTTCAAGGACACTGTCAAAGTTGCACCATGATCAGTGGTTTGGTTTTTTTTTTTTCCTCTCTACCTTTCCTCCAGTTATAGATAGATATATATTAATTTGGTAATTTGAAAAATTTTGAGTAACTAAGATATTTTGAAAAATAAAGTCCTGTTTACCCATTTTAGGATCAGCTCTACTGGGTAAAATAACTATACAGAAAGCCACTTGCAAGTACCCTAAAGAGGACTAACTGGCTAGAGACCCAGACCTTCATTTAACTCTGTTTAAAAAGCTTTTCCACAACTTTAACCTCTCTGTTGGATACAGAACTGCCCTCCTGCTGGGACATCACTGAAGCTGTGGGGCAAGTGAAGCCAAAGTTCCCAGGACCCTTCATTCCTCCAGTACACAGCTGTGAGTCAGTGTGAGGTGTGAAAGGCAAATTCAGCGCGCAGCTTTGGTAGAAATCTCTTCATCATTTAATAGTAATTTCTGCAATACTGAGGTAATAGTACACTCTCCCCCCTTAAAGGTGTCCTAGTAAGAAGTGCCATATATGAACTAGGTATTGGTGGATTTTTAGTTGGGGCAGTGCTTGGTGCAAATAGACAGTCAATGGCTTCACAACATTCTCATTAATGCCTATCACGGAGTGTAAGAACGTCCCCTTCACGCACAAGAGTGCAGCTGCAGTACCACCCTGCACCCTGCAAACCTGCACACCACGAGCAGCCAGGCTCCCCTCAGCACTGCTGCCAGTTCATCCAGCCAAAACCAGCTACGACAGCAGCTGCAGAGCCTGTACTCTGCCCTTGCAGGCATACGGTGCTCCAGATGGTGTTGCAAGGACACTGTCCACCCCTTCCGCCCTGGTAGCATCATCAGCAATCAGACAGATCCCACACACAACAGAGGAGGCCTTTTCACAGAATTTCAGTTTTGTGTTGTGCTCATGACAGTAAACCATTCACCCTAGCATACAGTTAAAATGTTAAGTATTTTTAAAAGAAAGAATAAAAATAATGGCAAATTGTTGCACGGCAAATTGTTTCTTGCCTATGAAAACACCTAGGCTGTAAATCTTGTTATTAACAATAATATACATTGACATATAAACAAAAAATAAGTATTTCTTATCAGAGTACATGTTTTTAAATCTAAATATATTCATCAAAATTAAAATTTGTAGGAAGTTTCAAAATCTTTCCTACAACTGGCAATCAGCCATTTTTTACATTAGGTTACTGACATACTTTAATTAGCTCTAATTCACAAATTATAATCACTGTCCAGAAAAATTGTGATGCACTTGCTATGAAGCAGTTGTGCATCTTTATCAACACACAGTCACTTTATTCTTACAGAATTCACTAATGCAAAAAAAGGTATCTTTTCCCATCATGAATTATGACATAGCTGTATTCCACTTAAGTACTTCGGTTTTCTGAAAATCATTTACAAACTACTAAGTAAAAGCATTAAAATCTCTGTTCATTAGAAACAATCAAGAAAAAAGGAAAAAAATCACTCCTTTGCTATAGGGACTAGTACTTTCCTCAAATGCATTTCAACAGGACACAGAAACTAATCTTCAGTTCTTTTGAAAAAAACTCTGTGTATCATTCTACCTTTCTGTTCCCAAGGACCTTTGAGATCCTGACTTGTGGGATTCTGTCTATCGCCGTGAGTCAATGACATCTAGGCTCTTCCCAGTGAGACAGTTTTAAGCCTGGTGGTGTTTAACTACAGCATGCAGTAATATCGCCATGGAAGAAACACAATTTTAAAATTGAAATTAAAGATTTCAACTCTTTTTAATAGTGATATAGCTGTTGGTGTTACTGAAGTTGAGGTCTCATACAGTTCTTCAACATCCACATTTGATTTCCAAGCATTGTTCCAGGCAGTTTTATTTGAGCTCAGTTCTCAAGTGCAGAGTTTTATTCATTTCCTGGATCTGCTGGGTGAAATGTAATCTTCCTTAAGCAGTAATAACAAAAAACAAACTTGGTGCAGGTAAGTGAAAGCCAAAAGAATAATCAGCACAAAACCTTGAGAAGAAAGACTTTCAAATTGCAAGTTCTATTGTCTGAGAAGAGACTGGCAATACAATGCCTTCTATATTTGCTGAAGTGCACTTGAAGCACAGGAGCTTCTGGCTCCATGTGCTTAGCTACCCAGAAAGGCAGAAGATACATTCCACCTTTTGCCTTATTTCATCTTGCACACCCACCTGTGATGAGGCACAAATCCATATTAACACTGATTGTTTCCTTCTTTCACAAGTCAGCATCCTTTGAAGAACTCCAGAAACAAGACAGTCCAATTATTTGCGTACAAAAAAGCCAGATTTCATGGCACTGACTGATTTTCACCAGCCAAGCAGGAGAAGAGAGGCATAAAAGGGCACTACACTCTGGACAGTTAATGACATATTCAAAGATGACATGGCAAGTGTGAATGCAGGTGCTAGACATGGGTATATGTATGATGCCACACATCAACAGCCTGTAAGGAGGGATAGGAGGCAAACAATCTGTGCTGAAATCCACCCCGTCTGCTGCATGCTCCTTTTAGTGACTGCACACAGGCACATCACCCAAAAGGCTCCCCCATCCTGTGCAGCAAGAGCAGCTGCAATTAAGGCAGAATCTGGCCCTCAGTGTAGGAGGAAAACGAAGAGTGAGCAGAGCAGCAGTTCCCACCCTCATGCCACCATTTAACAGTTTGGCTGGTATGTGACCTTTTGTTTGCCATCAAATCGTCTCCCTAGCATTCAAATCATATGTTTGTCTATTCATCAAATCCCCTGAACATTCAAACCACATACACAAAGGCTGTTTGGATCCTTCCTGCCTCTATTGTGGCAGCTCAATAACTAAGACAGGGAGCTCCCAGCTGGGTATCAGCAGCAGAGAAACACTGCGCAGCCAGAAGGGAAAGACATGTTGGTAGAGCACACTTATATAGGGAGAAAATTAGAGTCTGGAAACTCACTGAAAAGTCATCCCTTTTCTTCTGAGTGTCATAAAAAAAGATGTTAAAAATAATTACTTCACTAGCAATGTTTAAATGTTAATTTGTACAGTACTCTGTGGAGCATACAGTTCTGATTGACATTTTGGCTAGAAAAGGAACTTTACTTAGCAATCTCTGTTTGCTGAATTAAAGCATTAATAGAAGCAATTTGATAAAAATTATGTCACCCTGTTTGAAACCAAGCCAAAAGAAAGATATGCTTTTATGATTTTGCCCCTGCAATTTTATGGTGATATTTAGACCTACAGACTTTCAGGATGGATTTGAATCCTCACCATTAAAAATTAGAAACTGGGAAATCACTACAAAATTATAGTACTAAAACTGCCCCTATCTGAAGAAGTTCTGTCTGCAGGAGCAGCAATTCATTGGGTATTTAATTTCATCACGCAGAAGCACATTCACTTAGCTGGCCCATGCTTATCACACCAACTATCTCATCAAGTTGTAACCAACCAAAATGAAGCCTCTTGTCTAAACTGGTACTGGTCATCTAAATTCCTTCTGAGGTGAAAAAGAAAGACCGCTGGTGTCTATTTACCTTGTTCACATATCTGCAACTAATATAAGTTAGGATACTTCATTAATGAAGGTGATTTTTCTTCTGCCTCTTCAAATGAGAAGAAACAGCTCACTTCAGTCAGCTAAAATTAGGTGAGATGTATCCCAGCATACATATCTCTGCTGTTAATGAATGAGTCTTTAAGGGGAGGCAAATATTATCCCTATGTTACTAATGGGCAAATTAGGGTCCTGAGAGGCTCTAAGTTGTACTTTCAAAGAATTTAAAGTCCATCTACACTGAATGTAGAAGCTCAAAGTCTGAAACTGTAACCCTGAAAACCTCTCTGTGGCAGACAGGTAATGAATAGAAAGTTTTACCTCTTTTCTGTCTCACTGAGGTGCAATTAGAGCAGTTACAGCTGTACAGGGCAGCCTTGAGAAGTCCTCAATGAGGAGCATGTCTGCTTTGCTTTAGGTAGGAAGTGGAGAAACTTCTACAGAGACATAATACAGGGATGCTTTTGTTATTGCTGGGCAGGGCTTACACAGAGCCAAGGTTTTTCTGCTTTTCGTAGTGCCACACTAGCAAGGACCCAGCATGGGAAGGTGGGGGGAGACACAGCCAGGACAGGTGTCCCAAGCTGACCAAAGGGATATTCCAGACCCCATGACATCATGCTCAGGATATAAGGTAGGGGGAAAGAAGAAGAAAGTGGGGGGGGATATTTGAAGTGATGGCATTTGTCTTTGCAAGCAACCACTACATGTGATAGAGCCCTGCTTTCTTGGAGTTGGCTGAACACCTGACTGTCCATGGGAAGTGGTGGATGAATTCTTTGTGTTGCTTTGTTTGTATGTGTGGGTTTTTCTTACTCTGATAAACTGTCTTTATGCCTGAGTTTTCCAGCTTTTACTCTTCCAATTCTCTCCCTGATCCTGCTAGTGGGGCCATGAGCAAGCAGCTTTGTGGTACTTAGTGGCTGCCTGGGGTTAAACCATGACTGGAGTAAGACTCCCAGTCTGAAACAAGTGTTTCTCCCCTGCAGTAATACACAGAAGCATAAAAGATAAAAGGTGATGGTGTTTTGTGGGAAATGCTGACTCAGGTTCAGGAGTAGAGGCCACTACTAAAGAGATGCAGGCAAGAACCAACTCTCCACAGCTACCAGGACTCACCAGCCGGGCAGAGGCAAGCTGGGCTCTGAAACCAGGTGTGAGCACCCTGTGCTTGGTGTTGTGGGCAGGGAGTGCACAAGGACAAAAGGAGGGAGAGCCTACAAGACCAGAGTTGCTGCTACAGGTCCTGCAGAAGCACCTGTAGGGAAACACACCCTTCTTCTGCATGTTTACTGTACATGAGTGGTGTAGGGATGAATGAACATGGCCTCACACAGCCCAGAGACATCCACCACAACCCCCAAGTCTTCTCTGTAAGCTACAAGAGAGACAGAAATCCTATTGGGAGAAATAGCGTATCACCCATAACACTTTGTGTTTGACAGATGAAAATTACACAAGCCAATTTGATATTTCTCCCACCATGACATGAGAACAGTGCCCAGACGGTCAGTCCTTGGTGTACTGAGGGAAAGCATTTTTTGGAACACAGCACAACCCAGGCTGGAATACACTTGATATCCAGACAGTAACACTTTCAGGTGTCACAGACTGATCCATTCAGACTGTGTATATTCTTAGATGGCACCAGTATTAGTGTCAGGTTGTATTTTTGCACATAGCTTGAAGTCTGCTGCTTCCATTTCAGGCCTGGAGAAAGCTTTCTATATCTAAATGTTTATCCAATTTTTTCCAATTATAGCCACTGGTCATCAAAAGTTATTACCTTTCCTACGTGCCTGGGACTATCACAGTCATAAGGAAACTACTGCAATATGGGAAGATACTGAATTTGGTGTCTGAATGGAGATTGTCCAAAATGAAGAAAAATGAAGTCAAATTACCACTTAGTTCTCGAATCTGCAGACCATGCCCAGAAGACCTATACCCCCAAATCTCTAAGTATTATTCATTTTTAACTACTATATACAACTAAGTAGAGAACTTCAAACACTGAGAAATTATCTGTTTCACTCAGCCAACTCAACTCCACAGGAAACAACAGAAACAAGAAAAGTGCTTTCAAACAAAACATTCATGGAACAAAACCAAGCACTACACAGCAAACCCTATTATGCTGCCAAAATAATCTGGTAACAGACAAAACAAGTGAAAAAATTTCTCATTAAGATGAAAACACCCACTGCCAGCAACAAATTAACCTGGATACCCTATGAATGCATCAAGAAATAACAATGTCAGAATCAACACCCTTGGACACAAACCTAAGGTTAAGTCCTTAAAAATTTCTTTAACAGAAGGAGACTAATAAAAATCCCAAACCTCTTAAACCTTTAATATTTTTTGTTAGCTGCAAGTTCTTCATTAAGCTAACCCCTTCAATGCCTGGTCCATAAACTCAACTGCCAGCTCTTAACAATACAGGAAACAACACCCAGCAATCTGTGGTAGAAGTTTATATTTTCCTCTGCCAAGTTCATAACTGCTGAACTAAGCCTGATCTGATATCAAAGGCTCCTTTTTTCAGATGGGAAAGAAACCACAGAAGATGTGTGAACTGTCAGGGTATGGAGGTGGCACTTTTTGGGAGGCAGAGCCCCTCTCCCCCAATCAACTCCACCAGCCCTCCCTGCTCACATACCCCACTTTTCACTCTGATATGCTATTAGCATCCGAGAGGAGACACAGCCTAACAGGCAGCTCATGGTCCAACAGAAAAGAAATACATCTATAAATAAAAAGCATTACACATTGGCAAATGTACTGATATTTCGTCTATGTGCATCTTCCCACCTGCACAGCACTAGAAATTAACATTTTCTTAATTTGCTTAAAGAAACACACAGAAGGTCAGCTTGATCTTGTGATTTCTATGGATTATATTACCTGACTTGAATGCCAAACACAGTTTGGTATTTCCAAATATAAACCTTGCATGTATTTTTCTGAAGTGTCTCAGCAAAAGGCTGGACAAAATTTGATTTTCCTTCTTCCAAAAACTGATTATGCTCAGTGGCATATCCACTCCTATACACTCCCTCCTCATCCCTCTCAATTCTCTCAACCTTCTGTTAGCAGAAATGAAACAAGAGGAAATTATAACCAACATCAGGTACATTTCAACTGAAGCCTGTTACAGCATTTTTCCATAAATCTATCAGTTATTTCCCAGTAATTATTTATGCATTTGTAGCCAAACAGACAATGGTTTATATCACAAAGGGTGCACAAAATGGACAGATAACTATGAAGTTTCTTAATTTGGCTGCATTCCTCCTGCAAAAGGTGGCTTTAGCTTTGCAGGAAGCATAATGCAAAGGTACAACGGTGAATGGAAAGGTCAATCTGACCTTCACTTTGACAGATTTAAGACATTAAAGGTTAATACACGCAAAAGATGTTAGCTCTGTCTCAAAGACCATTTTCCAAGCACTCTTGTGTACAGAAACAATGTTTCTATATAGAGCCACAGAATCATTTACGTTGGAAAAGACTTCTAAGATCATCTAATCCAACAACATACGTTGTTGGACTCTGAACCCACCAGAGAGAGGCATGAGCACAAGCAAGATTTAAATGATATTTTAACTGGCTTTAGATAAATTAATGCAAGGCTCTCAGAGGATACCTACATTGATACACGCAGTTCAGACTGCGGGACTGCTGCATGACACTGTGTCCACACATTGTGCTCTTCTCCACCCACCCTGGTAGGGACTGGCACCCCACAGCCACCCGTAGGGTGACGCACTCAGGTGCCTCCCAACCTCTGCGTGTTCCCACCGTGCCACAGAAGCGGTTTCATTAATGATACATCATAACCTCATTGTTCTTGACTGGGGTTTGTCTTCCCTTCATTATAGATGCAGGAACTAGTTAACGAGGAGGAACTGCTATTGCTAAAAGACTAAGTTGTAACACAAGAGCTCAACTGGCATGAACTAGATTTCAAAACCTGAGTGGAGCCATATCATCTGTTGTTTAATGGGACTTTGCAGCTCTCTGTCACACTGAAGTTTCTGCATTTGCATTTGATACTACAGATACACTTTTCACCCTGCCCCTCCTCCCCAGAAATATACACCTCTAAAGGAAATGAGAAGAGGGGGTCAATTCAAAGACAGGTGGAAATTTAATTCCACCAAAACTGGAAAATTTTGAATAGAATATTTTTATCTAGGTAGTATTTGTGAGCCAGAACTCTGAGAAGGACATACTGTAAACTCACAAAAAACCCCCATTCCTGTTCTAAAATAAAAGCAGTGCTATTTAATTACTTCACTCATTTCTCCTCTGGCAAAAGCATCAGCTAAGCAAATAAAATATTTTAGTGTAGAGCTGTGATTCCTTATGGCCTTGGCCAGGTTGACAAATAAAACTAGCATAAACCTCAAAACCTGGGAGGCAAACAGTTATCTCATTAAAGTGCAGCACATTAACTTGCCATCAGCTCTGCTGCATGCTGTGCTGTGAATAAATTAAATGTGAATTCAGAAGAATTCTGACTGTCTGCGTCTGACAAGCTTTATTACTCTGCATATTCCAGCAATCATCTCCCTAGTTTTGCAGGAAAAAAACTCAAAACATTAAGAAGGCAAGAGCAAAACAGTCCAAGTTTATCTCTTCTGGCAGCGGAGTAGCTAAACTTACAATGCCAGAGATGGCCTCACATAAATGTTTCGATGGCAAATACGTAAACGGAACCAATCTTTTGGACAGCCCTCAGTGAAGCAGGTATTTCGGTGACCTACCATTAGCAGTTTCTTCTTGTGACCAAACCTACTGAGAGTCTGTGGTTTACGCAAATGCAATCCAAGCTCTCTCAAACAGAACCACAACCTGAGCACTGACTCTGATGGATTTTGGCTCAGTCTGGCACAGGGGAGATCACTGAATAATATATTTTCCCGGGGCAGAAGGAACATTTCCTTATCTTCTAAAGTTTTTTGTCCTTTATTCTTGTAGTGTTACTTTATCTTGGAGCATGAAGAGGCTGCAATATATCAGCTTTGTTTCATCCATTTCAGTGAGACAACACTTGACCATGAAAAGCAAGTATTAAAATTTCTTTTCCACTGTATTTTCTTAAGTTCTATCTCACTAATAAAAATCAGGATTTGTGACCATCATCATGTATTTCAAAATGCAAACATAATAAAAATGAATGCATTTTAATCAGGCAAAACCATCAAACAACCAAAACGCAAGTGAGGACAGAAGTGAGACAACCATCACTCTAGCTGGCTCAGGTCTCCAAGACGCTACCAGAAATTCAAGTATTCAAGACTGCAGGCCATTGATGGACCACAAAGAAGGAATGTGCAACTACGTAAGTTTTATATCTGTGCTTACATGATATTATTCTTCAGATATGCTCGATAATAATGTATTAATATATGATCTCTGGCATGACCTTTGAAGACCTTATGGCTGGTTTAGCTCAATGGTGCAGCATTATGTGGTGATCATCAAAGGGTACACAAGAGCAGATTTTGGGACATTGGCACAACTACAAATAGTAGCACAGGGTAAGAAACACTTCGAGGTCCTGGATCATGTCCAGAGAAGGGCAACAAAGCTGGCAAAGGGTCTGGAGCATAGGTCTTGTTAGAAGCGGCTGAGATAGTGGAGTGATTTAGCTTAGACAAGAGGAGGCTCAGGGGGGACTTCATCACTCTCTATAACTCCCTGAAAGGAGGGTGTAGCCAGGTGGGGGTCAGCCTCTTCTTTGAAGTAACAAATTAAAGGAAAAGGGGAAATGGCCTCAAATTGTGCCAGGGGAGGTTTAGATTGGGTACTAGAAAGAATTTCTTCACTGAAAGGGTTGCAAGCATTGGAACAGGTTACCCAGGGAAGTAGTGGAGTCACCATCCCTGGAGGTATTTAAAAGATGTGCAGACATGGCATCAAGTGACATCTCTTAGTGGTGAATCTGTAGTTTTATGTTAATGGTTGGACTTCATGATCATAGAAGTCTTTTCCAACTGAAACTATTCTATGATTTTCTTCTATTAAACAAAGCACCTTGGCCTTTGGCAAAGTAAAATCCTGTAGCTCCATGCTCATTTAATGTGCAGATGCACTAAACCATATAATGTCAGCAAGTCTCTTGGACAGAAGCACACTGAATTTCTATCAGTTCAGATTAATGGGGAATTAAAAATTAACCTCATCAATATTTCAATGCCCTATTAGGTTCCATTCAGTAGAGAATGTCCTTAGCACATGTCCTCACAGAACAATCACAGCAAAGCTGGAGAGGATGACAAGCATTTAACTGAAGAAATTAGAAGGGCATAGAAATTAGCCTAAAGCCTCCAAAGGTATGGCCTGTTTCATTTCTAAAAGTTATGTTGCTTCAGAGGACACAATTTAGTCTATAGATAAAATTCATGCATTCCACAGAAGGTTGCCTCTGAAGTTGTTCAGAAGTCCTGAAGGAGCTCACCCTGCACGGCTGACCACACAGAGACAGTGCTTTCCCAAGCGATGTTTTAGCTACTAAGGAGGCTTGGAGGCAGAGAAGTGGCATTTGATCGGTGGCCCTAAATCCTAGAGTTTCATCACAAAAGACAAAGCATGAACTCCAAGTCATTCACAGGGAACATGTCCCTGACAGGGTTACTGAACCGAAGTGTAATCCTGCAAACATGTAAATTGAAAGTACGGGGATGCTCTAAGTGCCTGGTACCCACCTGCAGCAGGGAAGTGGGTTACACCTCTCACACAAAGAACTTCTGGGGAATTAAAGCCACCTCACAGCAAAACACAATCCCCATATCCAGTTTTCTTCCCCCTACCAGATTTCTCCAGCCAAATCAGACAGACCATGAACAGGTGTTGGGGGGGAAAAATAAATTGAGAGAAAGGAAATAACCGTAATGTATCTTTTAAATGAGAGTTGTGCAGACACTGTGGGATCTGGCAATTTAAATTAACTTCCCTGGCATTTACAAGTGGTGAAGAGGTAAAGATATTATCTAGTAAATAATTTTTCTTGACAAATATGCTGTTTTACTCTGGCCAACAGTACAGCAATCACTAAAACATACTTGAGCAGACACAACTTACGGAAGTTCTCTGAGGGGTCCCACATGGGTTCTTGCTGCTCAACTGCTTCTGCACTAGCTGGTGTAGGGCACCCATGTGTCCAACACTGCCACACACAGAGAAAACAGAGGAATAGAGAATTGGAGAAAACGGTAGCAATGTTTACTCTGAAAAAGGACTGTTGAGCTTTTCAGGGTTTCCTATAAACACATAAAAACTTTCTAAACAGGTTTTCCTTTTCTAGCTTGTTCATCTATCACTCAATCTGTCCCATATTTTTTTGTGCAGCTTGCAAAATAAAGTTTAATTTCATCCCTTATGAACTTTCAACACCTGAAGGTGTCAGGTGTCACCTGAAGGAAAAAACCACAGAAAAATATATGTGCACATATGCACACACACCCGTACACACATACGTACTGGAGTCAATGCAACAATTAATACACGTCCGAATTATTATATCTACTAACCAAATGATTACCTCATATAATGTGAAATCTTCTCTTTAAAAGTTGATGGGGAAATCTGCTTCCCTGAAAAGGAAAAGTTTTGTCTCGTCTTCAAAAGAGCAGATTACAAAACAATCAGGACTCAGCCCAGGATAATTTTTCAGTTCTTGAGATCTCCACTCGCACTCACCCAAAAAAGCTCAGCAACCAGTCCAACACCAAGTGTGGTTCATTATCCTGTTTGGTTTGGGGTTGGGTTTTTTTTGTTTATTTCATGGAGGTTTTGTGGTTTTGTTGTTTATTGAGATTTTTTTAAAGAATTAAAAATTTTACTAAACTTACCCCTGTGTAGAACTTAAGTTTGCTAAGCTACAGGCAGTGTCTGCCCTGGACATCTTACAATTTACAAGGACAAGAGATGGACAGACAAAAACAGTGCAAAGGAAGAGAAAGAAAACTACTTGTGGCAGCCAAAAATGGAGGGAAATTTCAAATCCCCGTTAATGCTGATGTTGGTTTGGCCTACCTGTACCCCACACAGGAAGACTAAACCTCCTCAGCTCTCCTACATGGAGGGATGGTCTAACAAGGACTTGACTCAAAGTGAGGCCATGTTCATCTCTGGCAAGTGCTTGCTCATGAAGATGCCCCTGATTATTGCAGGGAGTTTGGATGAGATCAGCCTTCAAGGTCCCTTCCAAATGAAACTATTCTGTGACTCTACAGTTCTAAGCAGCTGCACAAATTCAACAAGATTTAAAATAACACATAACTACTCCCTTCAGCACGAGAGGCCAGTGCCCAAGTACAGTGCAGATCTTTGATCTTCAAGCCCTCAAGTAGAACACCCAAGATAGAACACTCAAGTTTGCACAGAGGGCAGAGAGACAAGTTGGTCCTGTGAGTCCATTTTTAACAATGTGTTTCAAAGAGCTAACTTCTATAATTCAAGAAAGAAACACCAGTGACTAAAGCATCTCTTTGTAGTAAAAGTGAGCGAGTAGTCTTGAAGCCCAGAATGACTGATACTAGTCCTTTCACTCAGATTCAAGGAGATAAGTTAGCTACAAAGCTCTATGTTCAGCTGGTTACAGTATTTGATGAAGAGAAGGTTAATCTTTCTGGTACTTCTAATAACCACCTCCCAAATTAGCGGCACAGCTGGTGTCCAACACAAGGGTAAGGACACTGAATATTATCCAATGTAACAATTAAGTAGTGATGAACTCTGAGCAGAAAACATACTTTGTTTTAAGCTCTTTACTCTGAAGACCTGTACACAGAGGACAATTAGTTGAGCAAATCACTATAGGTGAAAGCCTAACTCAACAACTGGAAAAAGTCAGAAATGAATGAATTATATATACACACACACATACATAAGTATATATATACACACACATACAAATTTTAAAAATTATTCCTACATATATATTTATTTTTATATATATATATATATATATGAATTAAAAATTGTGCAAGACTCCTTTGAATGCAAGCCTAAAGAGTACCCTGAAACATGTACAGACACCTTGAAAAGGCTGGGATGGATCCTTGCAATCATTTGTTGCATACTAATCCCACTCACTGTCCTTTCCAGGAATTCAAGAACACATGGTGAAATCAGCAAGACACCCAGATTGAGACAGACAGTAGTCTGCCCTGCATTAGGGAAGAGGGAAGCACCCTGAACATGGCCACAGAATGGTGTCACTTTCAAAATGCCTTGAAAACATAAAAATCTTCTTGTTCACAGGGGAGCCCACATGCATTTACTTAAGGTTCAAATGGATCAGCTTAGGGCAACGTGTACGTGGACCTCAGCAGTGACCTAATTCTGACTTCTTGAGAGCACGGTTTCACGGATTCCAGATGCATTTAGAAATTCATATTTAAACTTTTACCAGTTCCCATGGAAGTAAAATCATGTATCCACGTTACCTGAGCAAGCCAGCCAAACTCCCAAAAAGCACTTCTTAAATATGTCAAGTATCACAGAAGAATATTTGCATCCTGTTAATCTTCACTTGACATTAAGCATGTGGAAGCCTGAAAAATATTTACAGATATTTGTTTCTTCTGAGGCCAGTCCTAGTCATAAACAAGGAATTAAAAACGTTTTCATTAACTCTACTCTTCTGCTGGTCACTTACCAAAAAGGCTCCCTGTCTTTATATTGCTTGTATGGTTTTATTCATTATGTTAAAGCTCAGCTGTTCACACGTCGGGTCTTACACATATTCCAAGCATAGGCTTCACTATCCATATTATGTATCTTAGTCCACAGTTTGCTTTGAAACAGAGAATTTGGCTGGGACTAATAGTACAGTCTGAACTTTGCAGCCTATTTATCAGTCAGATTCATCAATTTGTTCTCCTATGAGTAGCGGTGAGTAAACTCCTGCAACTTGTTTTCCTACACATAATTGCTTTGTGTAAGAAAGGTTATGGTAGCATTCAGGAAAGTTCACTTGGTCAGTGCATTCAAGAACAACCTTTTTGTAATTTTAATTTACAATCTCCCAAATGTTTGTAAGCTACTGAACCAGGGTCACAGCCACACTGCACCCTATTCACATTCTGACTTTTCCTGTTTTGAGCATATGAGTAAGCATTTAGAATTTAAGCTTCTATAAAACATCTTGAGAACAAAGCTCTATGTAAGCAATTCTGATGATGAAAGGACTATACTTTAGACAGAAAAACTGAATACAAAGTATTGCTGAATACAATATGTTTCCTTATTGCTACACCTTGCTCTGACTAACCCAATCTACCCTACTACAGTCTGTTTATAAATTCATTCTGAACAGTCCATATTTGACATATTACTCTGCTGCAGGGAATGTAAACATCCAAACAAAAACCCTTCCCAAACATTACTTTTTCTTCCAAAAATGGATTAGAAGACAAAATACCTAATTCTAATGCTACAAAATAAGAGTTTGAGTTTTGAAATACTGAAGATGAAAAATATCACAACTAATGTGAAAAGACAGTAAGAGGAAAGCAAAAATTCTACAAGTCAATGTGATTGCACCATCTGTTATGTAAGGCAAATAAGTAAGTCTAATAACTATGAAGGGAAGAAACAGAGTAAGAAAAAAAAGAAATCTAGTTATAAGAAATTGTTGAAGCCGTGATTAAATGTCCTTGATTAACTGTGCCACAACAATTGCTCCTTGTTCAATCTGGAAAGCAATATTGTCCCAGCCCCCTTATTCTCTATATAATGTCTAAGTGAGTATTTTCGGATATCACTGCCCGCTTCTGGCTCCTAAAAACCAAATTTCTACTCCTAAAAGCCAAAAAATGATTCAGTGCTTCAGGGCACGTACAGGTGAAGCAATCATTTAGTCGTCCAGGTGAAATTCTTCCTGAAGCAGACAGCAAAATTGGCATTGCAATGAAATATCCTTTCATAATCTTGTCAGAAGTAGCCTCTGCCTCTTAAAGAATTTTTTTAAACTTTATTTATTTAATAAAAAGAAGTGATAATGGTTTGGTTTCTGACGGAGATCTCTGCACAGTGGTGAGATTACCACACTCTCCAGGTCATGCAGGTAACAGAAAAAGGCTTTTTTTGTTAGACCTAAATTAAAAGACATGTCCATTTCATAAAATATTTCCTGTATTATTTAAGTCACTAAGAAATAATATTCATTTTTTATGTGTATTCAACTATCAATCTACACTTACATATTCTTTTGTTAAAGAGAGCCTGAAAGGTAGTATTTTAGAGGAAAGTAATTTTACATGGTTGGTTTACAGAACAGAAAAACCCAACAGGATTAACAGACAGTATCTAAGGATTCACACCAAAATCATACTAGAATAGGCTGTTCAACAGCATAGATTGCAACAACTAGCTCCAGAAGATAAATGGCTTTAAAACATTGAAAGCTGGAACATTCTTTAATTCTTGAGTATTGCCAGCTTATCTTGGCTCTTTGCCAAGTTTCCATCCCACAAACCCTGTTTCTGATCTAACTCCATACTCACCAAAAACTGAAATATATAACATAAGCAGTTAAAACTAAAATTTAAAAAAAAAAAAATTAAAAAAATCTGTATTTCAGGCATCACAGAAAGGGAAGCTTTCAACAAGAAATCTTAATATGTGCAGTTTCAGTAAAGTAAAGCATTCTGTACAAGGGCATTGAGCTCCCTGCAAATGAATCCTTTACAAGAAATGCACTATTCATAAATGACCCAGACTCAAGTTAGAAAATCTTCAAGGTATGGAAAAACTCACAGAATAAAAATCCTTAGAGCTTGACCTGAGAGGCTTTCTGAACAGAACTAGATGGACATTTTTCATGGTCCTGAAAATACACGCACCTCTCCATCCCGCACCACCAAAAGACTTAGAAGTGTTTCAGTGAAACAAAAGCAAAGTTTATGTCAGTTTTAGTAGCTGGAAACTGCAAAAGTATACAAAACAACTAGCAGATCTGCTTGCCCCTGTTCTTGCTCTTCCCTGTAACTCTGCATATGGTCACTTCTGGAGAGCAGGACAATGGGGAGATGGCAGTACTGCTATTTACATGTCACTTTAAACATAACGTCTTGGTTTGAAATAAATACTTCAGGTTTGATATATCTTGCAATTACTGAAATAATACACTTTCAATGACTGAAGTAAAATTTTCATTTCTGAATGAGAGAATGCCTACATTCCATCCCAGCTGGAGTATTCCTTTTTAGCTGTCTTTCATCAACTGCCAGTGAAGAAATGCATTTGTTACTTCCCAAGTTCTTTTCCTCATAATACAGCATTTACTGGAAAATAGACAACAACAGTAAGGGCATTTCAGATCAAGGTTTCTTTACAGACCTCTAAGGCCACAATAGGTAATGGTTATTGATGCTGGACTGTTGCCTTGCATGGAAGAAATCCATTCAAGCC
This sequence comes from Eulacestoma nigropectus, assembly GCA_013397775.1. Taxonomy (NCBI): domain Eukaryota; kingdom Metazoa; phylum Chordata; class Aves; order Passeriformes; genus Eulacestoma; species Eulacestoma nigropectus. Next base: position 175,163 of record VZTE01000759.1, read on the forward strand.
ATGGAATAATTAAATTCAATAGACTCTACAGCAACTCTGAACCTCATACTAAGATGGAGTGCTTTTTCTGGAAAGAACTCTGATCTCACTTTTAACAGATTTCTCTTCTCAATCTATCAGTTATTCTAGCAGTCTCATCAGAAAAAACATGCAGTTTAATTTCAAGTTGAACATATATGGAGAAAAATGACATTTATATTTCACTTCTTGGCTACCCCCAGAGTATGCTGTGATAGTTATATTCCTACCAGAAAGCCATTCTGAAAAATCATTGCTCATATTCTTTAATCAGACTCAGAAACATTTTCATACCCTGTAGGAAGAGACAGCTCCATCAAAAATATGACTCTCACAGGGTGTCTAACACCAACTTTCTTCATGTTCTTGATGTAGCAAATGGTCTCTTCAGGATTTCATAATTTCTAGTATCAGAAAAAAATGTGTCATTAAACGCTTTAAAAGGACAGCTCACGGAATAACTTACGGGACATCATCTTCAACTGACATCCAAGGATACAGAGACTGAAATGCACAGGCAGAGTACAGATCTCAGCATCTTCTCCTGGTATTGCCAGCTTCCTCTTCTTCCCTTTAGCTGGGGTAAGAAATTCATCATTTGCTCTTTTTGAGGCTTTAAAATTCAACTTTGACATACTAAACAGCCATACCCTCTTCCTAGACAACCAGAGAACTGTGATTATGGAGAACAGAACAGTCAAAAACATACTTTTACACAAAATGACGCTGTCACATACCTGCACCTCGAACAACCTTCAAAGGCATAATACCTTTGAGGGTAAAAAGAGGATTGCATTAAGGGTGGAAGGGCTGTTCAAGCAGAATGAACAGAGTAACAAATACTGTGGTGATTATGGGGTTTTGGCTTGGTTCTTTCTTTCCTTTGCAGATACAGGGACTGCTCAGAAAGTATGCATCGCTGCCTAAAAAAGAAGATGATAGTTTGGTATCATGTGGAGTCCCCAGTAGGTACCCCAGCATTTTAACGCACATACTCAGAAACTGTGCAAATTGAAAGTAACAGGAATTCTTCTTCAGTACACATTACAAAAAAAGCTTCAGAGAGGGAGACACTAGTCATTTTTTCCACATCATCAGACCTTTTGTTTGTCTTCATCTTATGGAAGTATTTCTACAACACAAGACGTGACTAGCACCCCAGAACAACACATGGAGAGATCAAATTTTCTATCTGGATCTTGCAGAGGTCAAGGATGAAATGCTGCCAGAGAAGCAACAACCGTGTAGGCAGTACCCAAAAATAATAGTTGAGCCTGCCAAGCTGAAATCTGATGGGAAGTGAGCTACAGACAACAGCTAGGGAACTGCCCTGACACAGTATGTGGTCAGGTGTGTCCCACGGGTCAGGGACAGCTGACCTCAAAGTATCACTGTCTCTTGAAAAGTAATATTACTTTTAATTGTTAATATATTTCCTCACATCTTCCCTTCTTTACATTTTCTTCTAGGATAGAATACGCTTTGACTCCAGCAAACAACTAAAATATAAATTTACTTCTCACCTGAGTTACATCAATGACTAATTAAGGCCCAGCTGGAGGCTGTCATCCTCCAGTTTAAGGGAGGTTTCTTATAGTGTCAACAGTCCTATCAGTGGGCTAGTTCATGTAAAAGACCTCATTGGTAAGAGAAAAAGAATCCAAAATTTGTTGCTTGGTAAGTAGTGACTTCTGCATAATAATCAGGCTGTAATTCAATTGGTTTAGACTCTGCCACACACAACCTAGACACAGGCTCCAAGGCCACAGATGTTGGCTCTTTACCTGACAGAGCTACTCATCACAAAACTTCACTATAAAAAAGTATGGCGTTTTGACACAGTTTAAGATGCCCCCTGCAGAGAAGAGCTCAGGGAGCAAGTCAAGTCATGTAAAAAAATTCAGTCTTCCAGTGCCTGCCCAGGCTTTTCATACAGCATGGGAAAACCATTTACCAAGGCATTCACAGCACCAAGTTTCATACAACAACAGTTGTGGTAACTCACCCACAGCCTGGATTAGCAGCAAACTGTCTAAATTTACACTACCCTTCCAAACCTGTCCCTGATGAAGAAATATAAATAGATCTTAATTGCTACTCTCTAAACTACTTCTTCTAAATGCCTTCTGCCAGAACATAATCTCAATTCAAGAGAAGCCAACAAGGCATGGATGAACATTTTTCATCGCTTAAGAAGTTTCTGGAAGTGTTTTGTGGAGTGTTCCCTCACGAGTAAACCCTCACCAACAGGCGACAGACAGGTGCATCAGCTGCAACAGACGACGACCGGTGCTCCTGGAATCCATCTGATGTTATCCACAGGAAGTGCAATGTGTGATTCCTAGAGATGGTCCTGTTCAGGGCCTTGCAAGTCCCTTCCAACCCAGCTTATTCTGTGAATGCTGTATCTCATTTTCAGCAACACCAGACCCACCACCTCTATGTTAAACATCACATTTCTGAGCACGTGGCAAACACCAGCAGTGGTGATTTCTTCCCAGCTGCCTCACCTGTCAGAACCCCAGCCTCTGCCACCCTCCAAGTCTCTTCCTGGATTTAACATGTTTTAAATCTCCCTTCTAAAAAGAACCCCTGACTTTCAGTTTATTTTTATCCAAATCAAGTTCAATTCTCTGTGATGCAATACAGGCCACTGTTTTCATGTGCTTCTTTACATTGGCACTATTTCAATAATGAGCTTGTTCTCATCCAGGTTGTTAGTGAAATATTAATTACAAAATTAAATATTAAATTCTAAATGAAACAGAACCCAAACATGGCAGCAATGAAGAAGCACCCTGTTCACTACCCAGTTTTACCAGTTCAGTGCTGCCTTCACCAGCAAGCCATTCAGATTGACTGGATTGAAACACTGCTACCAAGATTTATTTTGGATTTTTTAGCAAGTAGCATACACAACAGGACAACTGTAAAGAAGTTTTAACCTATTGTTTTGACAAAGTCATTAATCAGCCCCACTCTTCGTCCCCAAAGAAATTCCTTGAAGCTTATCTTTTTTTAAAGTCATCATGAATTCACTGCCAAGAAGAGCAGCAAGAAGTGTGTAACAGCAGGCATAGGCCTACTGGCAAACATAATTTTAGGGCTTCAGTAATTTGATACCTTGGTTTAAATTAAAGCTATAAAAATTTTAAAGCTATAAAAAAAATTTTGTCAACAGTTTTCACTTTAAATATCCTAGCTTGGCACTCATGAAGTATCTCAATACTGTAATATTGCTTGATCGCAGCACCAAATTGTCAAACACAGCCCCATTCTGCTGTGAGCTTGCAGAAAATTTTTACCTGCATGATTTATCACTCACTTTACTAAAACTTCAGAGTAAATTCTCTTACACTCGCATTTTTTTAAAGAAAGACCTGGGCTGCAATGGTATACAGATTGTTCTCTCCAAACAGGGGTCCTGAGTACAAAATTTACTAGATAGGGGTACTGCAGCAATGCATCTTTTTGGAACACACATGAGAACAGCAGAAGTAAAATATTCTTTTCAGAGCCCACAAAAAACTTAGCAGCTGGTGAAATGCTCGGGTATATCCTGTTCTTTAGCAGTAAAATGTGGGCCTTGTTACTGTAAATTTCACTTATTTTCCCCAACAGCAGTGTAATTAATACCTGTGTCCCCTCTTTCTGAGCACACATTTTCCTTAACTCTTGCTGAAGTCTTCAAAGCAAAATCAGCCAACAAAAGACTCCTGGGCTATGCTCTCGATGCTTTCTGAAGCAATGCTTTGCAAAGAGATGGAGCTAAATCTGGCAGTTCTCACTCCCTAATCTCCAGGCAGGGATTTAGTGTAGTAACCTAAATGGCTTGTCCACATCCCTCCAGCCTTCAGAATATTTATTTCCTCTTTTTTACTTTATTCTCTCTCTTGCATCATTTTGGGAGCACAGATGAAACTACTGGTGCCTTCATGCTTTCAGGCAATGCTTATGAGGCTTCCAAGTGCTCACACCTTGTCTCTCTCCCCACCAGAATACATTAAAGTTTACAGCAATATGCAACTTGCTTAATAACCTTCATATCAGGAAACAATCCCACACTTTGGTTCTTTGAACGGGTGACTGAAGGCCACAGACAAAACCAGCTGTCTGTGGTTCCCAGACTGAAAGGGGAAGAAGTGCTGCCGGATGGCACTAGGGAACATCCAGTGCAGTGTCGAGGCAGTGTTTGCATGTAACTCCAAGACACCACATGCACCCCTAATGTAACCCAGAATGTGCTGCTAACTGGCCTCCCTTGCTCTGCAGAGCTTGCAAGCCTCCCATTTAGCTGGAGCTGCTGTAACCCTTTATTTGCTTTTCAAGTGAGGCCAGAAACCTTAATTCCTGCAGCTCACCCTCTAATCCATGGAGATCTGCCAAACCACTTACAGCCTGGTCTCACCTCTGACTGGTCCTTCACTTCAGAGAGACCACTTCAGAGGTGGGTGATGCAATGCAGTTCTCCATATGCCATCACATTTGCGTTGCTTTCCTGTGAAAAATGTTTACTCTTCTTGCTGGTATGACAGAGTGCAAAGCACACAAATCTCATGTACAAGACATAAAAACCAGATGTGTCTGCTGTCATGAGAAGCTTTGGATACCCTCTTTCTCCTCCATGCTTAGGAAAATGCATGGTTTAAAGGTCAAGTCACTAAATTAAGATCTATAAAACACAGGTTCATTTTCTATTCCTGCCTCAGCATCCCCCATTTTAATCAAGTAATTTAGTTTTCCTGTCAATGAAACGTGGAAAACATCCTGTCATAATACAGAAAATGAATCCTTTACAATTTGTGTTTAGTATGGAGGCTATGGAGATGGTTAAATCATGCACACACTTTGCATGCTCTGACCATTTCTTTCAGACAAGCTTTAAGCCTACGTCTTTGGCTCAAGCATCAGCAAAAGCCAGAAGTCAGAAGCCCTGTCCTGGACCAGCCACACCACCAGTCACCAGTGTTTCCACATGCTGGTATAGAGCTGTATCTACTTGGCTGGCCTAATGTCGAAGTCGCCATGTCTGGTCACTTGCACTGTGATGTCTCAAGCATCTCCAGCTCTACTACTCTTCTCTGTGCCCAGTCCAGGTATCAAAAACTCCATAAATCCTTACCTTCAATGGAGTACAGAAATCCATGCAGTGTTTTTGACAGCTACTATTCTGTTCTCCCCAGCATAATTTAAACTACCTGTTTTCAAGCCATCACACAGCAATATAACATGAAAATCCAGCCTAGATCAGAGACCAAAGCAAGAGGACTGGTCTCTTGGAAGAAGCTGTTCAAAAGGGACATGATGAGCCTTGGTGTTCCAGGGCTTCAGAAAACAGACCTATACTGCTGTTATGAACCAACCATATGCAGCCTCAAATAACTCAAATTTTAAAGCCCTTTCTTGAAGACTATATTCTGTTTCAATGTCTATCTCAATTCCACAGTAATGCCAGGAAAAAAAATCACTACATCTGCATTGGGAGACAAAACCCAGAAATTTCGACTTTTACTTACTCTTGTTCCAAAAGTTCTCCAGACCTCAATTATATCAACATGTTAAAAGGTATGTTAAGACTTTGAAAATAGGCTAGCTTGTTTTTTAAATACTTTGGGCTAAACATTACAGTGTGTTATTACAAATAAATGTTAATACACGGTATTTTCTACAGTAAAAAGGAGAAAGTCTGTGAAAGGCCTGCTAGATCAAATAACATTACGATACAGATAAAACCCAAAATATTACTTAGTGGTATTTCAGTCTCAAAATAATCAATTAGACTATATGCTATTTCCTCCTCTTCTGTACACAAGGGCCTGATAAAGCACCATTAGTCACCACAGTGTATATGTCAGCTGACTTTGCAATGCAATAGGTAAAATCCCAAAACTTGCTTTTCTCTTGTTGTTCTCTGATTTATATTTAGGACACAAGCAATGACAATGGAATTTTTGCATAAAGCTGAACTATAAAGCTTGTGATTTTTTCACTCTGAAGATAGATTATTTTTTCTTTCATGTAGCTATTTAATAATGGTCCACTTAAAGATGATAAGCAACATAAGCTGGTACTCTTCTTTCTGACAAATGCATTACACTGGGTGTTTTAGAGGGCCGTATTTAAGTTCATCATCTAGTCAGCATTGCTTTCTTCAGCTGCTCAGAGCAATTTATCCATCAAGAGTTAACTGAGGCAGACTCGGTTCCACCCTGCATAGTATACAAAGTAAAAATACAGTTCCTGCTCTGATTTAGTGACATTTCATACAGATCTGCATTTACACATGGTATATGGCAGTGGAAAACCAGACTCAGTTAGATTCCTGCTAAAATGTCTCCTCTCAGTGAGTGAATCCTGCTATCCAATGAACTGCTGAAAACCAAACCAAAGGAAAAAAATTCACCAGAACAATAAACTGAGTAGAATTTATGAAAAAAAGCTGGCTTTAAACATAGTATTTCCCTTCTCTCCTCCTGGATCTTTCCTGGTTTGCCTGTAAGTTGGTGTGAATTTTTAAAACACATTACTTTGTCTTACATAGTAATTTGTAAGCACTGTTTTAATCTAGCAGGCAGAAAACCAGGACTGTTAGCCTATCCCCACTTACTTTCAAATGTGACTTTCACATAGAATACTTCTCCATATCTCTATTGGTTTTATAAATCCTCTAACTACTTCTGGCCTGTATCTCACACTTAAGACAGAGCTGAAGTAACACCTGATGGAAAGTGAGATGTAGAAGGGATTGCATTTTGCTTCTTGTCTACTCCATTGCAGGAACAGCATGCTCTTGTAGACAACAGCAATTTCTAAATGAAAAGGCATTATCTCTTACTTGACTTGGAGAAGCTGCTTTCAAGGAATTTAGTTTGTTTATCAGCACTTCTGAATACCTTCTGAAATATGAAAACAATTAATTAAACCTAAAAATTACAACAAAACACCATCATCTTCCTTCTCTGCGGGAAAATTCAAGCTAATTCACAGCCTAGGGTAGATGGTTTGAAGATTAAGAAACCTTATCTCTCTTAGCACATCTGGCAAAGCAATGCCAAATAAAGATAAAATCCAGTTCTGAAAACTACACAGGCCAGAAGAGTAAAGGAATACATGCAGGGGGGAATATTCCTTTATTCTCACCTTGTCCTTGAGCCTTTTCCATGATACAGATCAGAGATGACACCAGAGCCAGGGCACTGAACTAACTGCACCATTGATCTCCCTTCAGAACAGCACTTCTCCCCCTGGCCCTAGACCTCCACCTTCACATCACCCAGCTTAATCCTGTTTCAGTTTAATCCTCTTTGTGTTTATTTATCCAGATACAAACAGGGCTCACCTGCAAAACTGAAGTCACTTTCCAATAGCAGAGATTACTCTTGGTTTTGTGAAGGATGCAGCCTCCAAAGACACTGTAAGAATTACGTGGTGTACAAAGCACATTAACAAGCAGCTAGGAACTGAAATCCTAACATGGACCAGATCACTCAACACTACAGTGACTTATTCTGACCCCTGCAGGGCAGGAGGATGAGGCAGGGCCAAATACATAACGGCACAAAAGCCAAACATTTGTTTGCAGTACCACCACCACATCATCCTAAGCTCTCAAAGAAGTCAGTGTTGGTTTTATTGGTTCATACTCTGTTTTCAGTGAGAAGAGTCTGAAGCATTGCCAGCCAGTTCACTAAAACTGGTCCTAGAAATCCCAGTTTTCTCCATACTCCACACTGCAATTTCTAGAGGAAATCCTGCCTCATGCACACTAGAAGCAACAGCATTCATTTGTACATGTGCTGTTCATGTCCTTGACAGTGTCCCTTGGCTCGTTTCCCCTATAATACAGCTACATCCAAAAATTACTGAAGCTGGCTTGTTTTCTCCTTATGTATTGTCAACTTACAAAATGTTTCTCAAAACACGCACTAGGCACACGCACTAAATAACACTTGGCTAACGGCATGAGTCCAGCTCCCTCTCACAGCAAGAGCCTGCACTCCCAGATAAGCCTTGAAGCATGTCTAGACATGTGTTCCCCATTCCCATCCTGGACAGCACCTGTTTTGAGCTGATCTCTCCTACTTGAAAGAAGAACAGCTGTCAATTTTGCACCAGAAGCAGAGGAAGCCAGAACTCCCACTGAGCAATGCTTTGCAGATTACAGTTCATCAAAACTGAATATTTCTGTACCACTGGCAAAGTTTCACTTTAACCACGGAAATGGTGAGAGAACTATACAAGGTGGAACTATACAAGTTGAAGCATTAAAACCAAAACAAAACAAACAAAAAATACACAAACATGGCCCAAACCAGACAATTCCAGGTTTGGATTCACATACATGGTCTGAGTGTCCTGAATTTAAACATACAGGTTTTTTCTATACCAAAAAAATACTGATGCAACCCCCTAAAAGTGCTTTTTTTAGTGCAGTGAGGATACAGATGAATACAAAGACAGCATCTGCTACTCAGTGTCCAAGCTAGATCTTTGCCTCTTCCAATCTATACCCTCCTCCTCCTTTTTGTGGCTTAGAGTAACTGGGGAATTCCTGTTCAAAATCAGGTTCATCTGGCCCCTGTCTACCCCAGTGAATGACTCACTGCTACTGCAGTGCCATGCAGAGTGCCAACACAGCCTTCATTGCTTTCCAGCAATGGAAAAAGCAACTGGCAGGTGCCTCCTGCAGGAGCTGCAAGGTGATCTCCTGATCTGCCCACCACACACAGATGAGCCCCTTTGGAGATGCAGGCACTTCAAGTCTGAGGGAACCCATCCAAGTGTCTCACATTTTTGGATCACAGGATGGGAACATGCATCCTCACAGGTGAAATACAAGGGACACCACTACCTCAGTTTGCATGGCTTCTGATACAGTATTTGTGAACATGATCTACACAATTAGAACAGTCTTGCAAAATTTGAGGGTTTCAAAAGAAAGAAAGAAGACTAATCCCAAAATAGCAAATCTCTTGCAATTCCTGTGCTAGCACCTAGAATGAGTACCTGCTCAAACTTCTCAGTTGACAAAGCAACTTTTGGGTAGCATTAATGATGGATGGAAAGCAGTACTTCACCAAAAGCTTTTGTGAGCTTTGCAGTGTAAAACAAACACCTTTTCTTCCAAAGCACAGTCCACGGGTCAGTGAAAACTTCCATAACCCACTGAGCAGACTTCCTAACCCAGCTCTCCTGCTAAAAGCAAGGCCAGCCTCAGTATCAGTGGTCTCCTTGAGATTACCAGACCCAGTCTACAAATCAGAAAATATTGCAGAGATTTCTAGCAAGCATCTTAAGATTTCTAACGGCTGTCTTAAGATCATTTAGCAGCTTCACAGTTTGAAAATGTGTCAAACTTTTCCAATTCTCTTCCACCTTTTAATGGCAATCATCTGAGTGAAACACCAGAAGACAGTTCCAGTCACATCCTGGTTCAGGAGATGTACAAACACGCCATTTTGGTTTTGGTGTGAACACCCAGACTAGCCGGAAGCATGTACTTTTGAAGCGTGTATTTTGAAGGTTCAAGTTCTAACAGCAGGATTTAGCAAAACTAACAAACTAATAACCTTTGAAGCTCTAAAACATCAATTTGATTGCAGAGCACTACACGTAAGTCACCTTTTCTACATTTTTCCTACTCTCACTTAAATCCCAGTTTAGTAATCATTCGTAATTATAAAACCAAGCTGCATGGCTGCCAATGTATAAATAAAAGCCAAATGTTTATTAGGATTAAAAAAAAAAATCTTCTATTCAAACACAAAAACACTATAGATGACAGCATGACAACAAGGTAAAACATGAAGTATAGTATTCAACTCACTGGAGTTTGTTTTGTTAAAAAAAAAAAAGGCTACAGAATTTATTGAAGGCTACATTAGTTCAATGTAGTTCAATCAGTGCCCTTTATCCTGGATTTTTAAAATTACAACCAAAATTCATAATGCAGTAGACTTCATGGATAGGTTTTTGCCTTGATGGCAGCAGCACATGTCATGTATCTCCAATCATCTGAAACATCCTAAGTGACACACTTAAAAGAGAGAGAGAGAGCACAAGGAGAGCAAAGCCTGGAACCACAACAAAGGAAATCCATTTACTCTTTCCATCTTCTATCTTTTTTCAGCTATTCTGCAGTATTTTATTTTCTCAGTTGAAACACTAAGTATATAAGCATGAGGTATGTGAGCTAACCAGGTAAGAGATTAGATGAACTTTATTTAATATGAACAGAGATGTTTTAAAAGACAGCAAAGCATCTGAAAACTGTTTTAGTAATTTGTTTCAAATTAGATTATGGTGAAAACTGAGATGGTATTAAAATAGACAGAAAAATAGAAACCTGGACTTTCTAAAATGAAATAAGATCTTTCACTCTTTCTGTACAGTTATTAGCTGACACTATATAGCTGTTCAAAATAATGGAAAAGACTAAACCAAAGTTTGCTACAGTAGGTCAAATGAAAAACCATTCAACTTTGCAAAAGTTTAGATTAAAATCCAAACCTTCAGATTTTGAACAATTATATTTGAACATTTCTTCCCAATTATATTGTTTGCAGTGTCCCAGGGGCTATACTGTAGGGATTGCACAAGGAGATATGTCCACAAATTAAGCACCTATAATTTGAATTTACTTTGAAGAAAGGACAAAATGGGAATGAAAGTTATTTTCCCTGGAACTGGCTGCTCTTTGAGGAGCAGAACAGTTAAACACAAATCTGTCTACTAAATCTGAATGGTATGTATAAATTATATACAATTAATTTCTAAAAAAGTAGTGAACATTTAAATTATTATTTCTATACAGAAAGTAGAAGAGATTGCATAGCACTCTTAGGAGGCTTAAAGTTACAGTCTGCATAATTCTGTCTACTTAGGACCTGCATTTTAAACTACTTACACAGTTGAGTGTGTCTCACAGTTGATCATCTTCAAAGCAAGATCCATTTTGCACAAAAGACAAGAGTTCAAGTTGCACTATAGCAAGAACTGTAGGAAGTTACCAAACATCAAGCACAAAGTTAAAGACTGTCAGAAGGTAAGGGCAGTTTGGATACACAGAACAGTCAAGAAATGTTCCGACAAGAGAGAAAAAAACCTAGCAGTTCATTGAGTTGGAAAGACAGAAATAATTCCAGATGGCAACAAAGCTGTTCCCTCTGCCACACTTGCCACGGTGGCAGGATGCGAGGCAGGTCGGAGAAGGCAGTTCTGGACCTGAGCCGCTGGAGACACAGTGGACAGAGACTGCTGGATTAATAAAAAGCCCCTGTTGGGAAATCAAGTAAAGGCAGTTTCAAATTACCTCTGGTAGCAGATGGGCAAGTAACCGAAGGGTGTGACCTGTTTGATTTTTACGGCAGTGTGAGTAACCAAACAGCTTTATTTTGTGTGTGCTAGAAACATGTTGCAGCAGGAGAAATTAATGGGGAATGCCACAGGAAACTGTATCACACAGAAATGTTTCTGAAGGGGTTGGAAATGACACATTAGCAAGGCCAGTGAGAAACTCTTCTGTGGATAAAACTGATTGATGTAAAAAAAGAAGACCTTCAACAAATTAAAAAAGAGCTATCCTAAAAGAAGGTCAGTTATAAGGATATTTGCTCATTTTCTGATCAGAAAAGAAAGCATAAGGTACTTATTTCTGGCAGAAGAACACTGAAAATAGAGTGCAAGACACAGCGGAAAAAGAAAGAACTCTTCTAGGTACACATGCATGTCAAAAGCTAATGAGCAACTTGCATTACAGTTTTATTTATAAGTTAACTTGCATCATTAGTTTACAGTTCTGGGCAAAGTTAATTTTGTACAGAATTGGACCCAGGCAAGTGAAGTAGAGGTATTCTGCTGATCGCTAGCAGAGAGACAAGGGTGAAACAGGTCCCACTCCTCCATCACCCTTCACTCTTAAATCAAATCCAAATCATCAGCTAGTCAAGCTCAAAATCAAAGAGGTTCCTAAGAACATTTAAACAGTGAAAATGCTATGTGTCTACATAACCAACAAGGAAGAACTTCTAGCCTTTTTTAAGATGAAAGAATTTCCCCACGGGGCTGAAAATGAGAAGTGTCTGTCCAAGAAACAAAATAATCACTTGAATATTTGCAAGCTATTACAATGGAAGTTAAAATATTTGAAACAGAGCTGTTATGGTAATGCAGCAGTGCTATCATTCACAAAAATGGCTAAAATATTCCAGCTGCATTAACTTGCTTTTCCCAAGTCTCCCCATACCATCTTCAATATCCTAATACATCTTTGACATTTCACACTAACCTACATCCTCCTCTTTGTGAAATAACTCCCTATGAGGTCTTGCTCTTTCTTTTCAAAGTATGATGATAGTAGGAAATACAAATTCCAAGTCTCAGAGTCTCCTTCTAAAGAGGGATAGTGTTAGAAAATTCCACTTGACAACTGCTTCTTAAAGATGAGCCAAGCTAGCTCTGCTGTGTCTAGCAATTGCTTTCCAGCTGATGGACAAAGAACTTCCCATGTCAAAATTCAAAAAAAAACCAAAACTCATCTCAAAAACAACAGAAGCCAATGAGGTCCTGTGTAAACAATTTTCATGAGAATTGTTCACGTTGCATCCTTGAGCAACAAGAACACGTGCTGAGGTCAGAGGTTGCATCTGCACAAGGAAATCAGAAACTCTCCTATGAAACAAAAGCCTGAAGCATCACAGCTCTTGAAAGTCATGCATTCAAGATATTCTGGGTCTTAAATTCATTTCGAAGATTTTAACTACACTATATAGTAGGGCAGACGTGTCCCTAGCAAGCATCAAGACTGCTCATACAGCAGATCTTAGGCTAGCACAAGTTTTGTGATGGGATGAATTACTTGAGGAAGAAAATACTCTTTTCCATCATAAGTTATTCTTATGGACTTTTCAGAGTCTTGGAATATTAGCACCAGCAGAAAAGGCAACAAAGATTACACAAATTATTTGTACAAAAACTCTGATATTAAACTAGACACATATTTAAAGACTGTCAATAAGAAAGCTTATAGACCAGTAAGTGGAACAATTCATAAGGAAATGCTGCCTACTGATGTCTATTTACTGCACTGCATGTAATTGATATGCTCAACTCAGATTAGGAGAGTGCATTGACACAGCAGAATATATACCTCACCTTTCAGCCTCAGCTTGGGGTCACAAAGATTTCAGTCCTATAAACATGCAATACCTACAAAAATCTATTTCTTATCTTGGTCAAAGAGTCACAGGCACTGACAAAGCCACATTTTACCAACTACTGAAAGACATCCTCCCCGCAAAGACCAGAATCCACAGTCCTCCACCTTTTATTAGCCTAACTGTTGAGAGTTTAGCCAGGCAGATCCTTTAACACAAGAGGCAGTTTGCAAACACTAGAAGACATACACCTTGGCCCAAAGTCTTAAGAATATATCCTTTCTAATATATAGAAAGAATATATCCTTTGCTAATTTTCATAGCAATAGAAGATTAAATATGTGTGCCATTTTCTGGAGATTAACAGATTATTTTATTTCCAAAGAGTGTATACTGTTATTTGCTACTATTATCACTTGAGGAAAATCTGCCACTTGCAGCATAAGAAAACACAGACATAGTCAGCTCAAAGAAAGAAGAAAATCTCATAGAATATGCATCATCCTCATATTTGGAAGAAATTTAAATGGAAAAGTTTCTGACAGACAAAGCTGGCACATGTTATATTAGAGACTTCTGTCTCATCTAGCGGGTTCCTGCAGTTGGGAAAACAAAAGGACCTAGCTTGAACTGTGGAGAATGAAAAGAGCAGAAGAACTTACTGAAATACTAGCAAAATCCAGCACAGATTTGTTATTTATGGAAGTATAAGGGGTGGTAAATAGAATAAATTTGTACCTGCATAAGCTTAGCAGCTGAACAATAAAAGGGTGTGATCAATGTTTTTAAACATACTATGAACAGAACATTTCTTCAACAATATTGTTTAAACACAGTCATGACAGAATATTATGGGTTTTGTGCTTCTCTTTGCAACAGTTAAAATGATACAAGCATGTCTATGCAAAGACAACGGAGGGTATCACCTCAGTTCCAAGCATTCCTTCTAGACAATGAGATATGTACTGATGATTTCTAATAAAACAACATTTCCCCCCTAATACAGTGGATTACCCTTTGTAATGGAAAATTCATTCTAACATTTTCAAGCTAATAGTTTGTTTTCTTCAACATTAGCATTGGACTGACTGTTAGACTCTGGCTCCAGAACTGAATTTCATCCAGCTGAATTAAGGTCAAAATCAGTATTCCTACTGCACAAGGGAAGTTTAAATCCTGCTGGAAAAAAAAAAAAAAAATGCACTGTTAACGTATTCTGGTAAGGACAAAAAAAGGCAACGTAAATAAAATGCTATTCACATGATATGACAGTATTTCTATGAATACATTAGTACTTAAACACTAGCTTCAAAAACAGTGAAAAATTCACAACTTAAAACTATGAAGATTTGACACATGAAGGTTTGGATTACACACATTCCTTGGATTAACTGCTTGAATACTAGTAATATGTTAACAGCTATGATGCACACATTATTGATGCTCAGCTGTAGACATATGGGAGAAAACTTTCAAATAAATACTAAGAATGTCTGAAAGGTTATTTCTTCTTAAAGGATGAAACCAATCCCACGTTAGCCCTTGTACCTAATATTGTGTATGTCCACATTGTATGCTGAATATAATAATAATGTTAAAAGGTAGTATTTAAACTGCACTGATACCTATAGTCTGTGTGCCATGCTTCCTAGCTGACAAATTCATATGAGCTATATTGCCACCCTCCCCATAAGACTCTATTTGCCAAACCTGGCATTTTAAAAATGAGACAGGCAGGTAAGAGGTCTGTATCAATTTACACTAACAGAAGGACAAATTTCAAAGGTCTTAACACTATGCCACTCAAATAATGTAAGTTTTTCTGCTAATTTCACAAAAAGCAAGACTGTGTGCCTGGCTGTTATATGAACAAAATCATGCTGCCAATGTCAGGGATCAGTCTCTGCACTTACAGCTTGCAGAACTTGCCCACTGCTTAATGCTATATTACGATTAACTGGCACAGCCCACTGTATGTTGGTTTGTTTGTTTCTAATTTAAACATGTTAACAAGGTGTGAAAAGTTGTATTATTACTGCCAAAGCTCTGAGAAATGTCCACTGCAAAAAACTGTGGACAGTTTTTAGAAAGAGGCTGTGAGAAAGTAACAGAGAGATCTTGGTGTGATGGATGTACCTGTACCAGCCTCAGGATGCTTCCCTCAGCAAAGGAAGCCACTTAATGGTGATGCATGAAAAAGGCAATTTTTTGGCATCTGGAAGCTATTTAAGTTTCATCATATCTCCTCAAAACAGGAAAAAGTCTCTAAAACAATACACTTAACCTGAAAAGCCACCATGCATCTGAAAAAGATTCATTTCTCATCATGCCAGTATTCCATAAGAGAATTCCACAGTTTGTAGGTTAATGAAAAGTTATTAAAACTAAAAGATTTTGATCCAAAAGAATTTGATGTAACAATTGCAGATGCTGGGTTCCTGTGCCTTCGAGGGACACAATTTTATACAGGATACATTCAACCAACAGCAACGCTCAGTGTAGCAAGTAAAATGCTAGACACAGCTTGTGTGAACTGCAAGAAACTAAGACACACTCAATATTAGAAGGGCACACCTGTGTCTAAATGAAACTATAGAAAGCACGTTCTCGCAAATATCAGCTATTACATTGTCTTAAAGTATCTTTAGCGTTATAAAAACTCGTGTAACATGAGCAGCTACTACACAAAACTCGCAAGAAGTGAACATTCTCATAAGCAGCTTAAAAGACATCAGAGCTTCAGCATCTCTGAAACCTCATTCCAGTTAGACACCTCAGAGAAGAAGGATGCTGGTAAAGAGGTCTTGCAAAACCTTAAGGTGCTCCCTCAAACCAGAGATCATCTGAATCAATTACTGGTTTGCATTCTAACATGTGTTTTGCCTAAGTCTACAACCACAGTTAACATCTTTAAAAAAAAAAAAAAATGCTGAGAGGGCAGGAAAGAGTTCATAGTCTGAGCACCATCACCTGTCATCCCTCATCTTACTTAAAATTGTAAGAGATCGAGCGTTTTCTGACAGCGACATGACGAAGCCGCACACTGCCGCAGCCTGCCTCCCCTCCCGCAGCCGCAGCCCTGCGTCCGTCCCTGCTCCGACCGACCTCGCCGCACAACTTCACGGGGAAAGGGGCAGTATGTGGCATTTAAGTCCCAGGCGAGGTTTACTGATCGGGCTGTTACGCCAGTCCGGCGGCACAGGAAGGAACAGGCTCCCTTCCCACCACGACACCAGGTACAGCCAGCGCGCACTCCGCACCCGCCGCCCCCCAGCCGCTCACAGCGCGGGGCCGCGGGAGCCGCGTCCCGCCGGCGCCTCTGCCCGCACCTGCCCCGCTCGCTCCCACCCCCTCCCACAGGCAGTGCACGGCAGCGCGGTGAGGGACGGGCACGGAGCCCCGCGGCAGCGCGGTGAGGGACGGGCACGGAGCCCCGCGGCAGCGCGGTGGGGAACAGGAATGGAGCCCCGCGGCAGCGCGGTGAGGGACGGGCACGGAGCCCCGCGGCAGCGCGGTGAGGGACGGGAACGGAGCCCCGCGGCAGCGCGGTGAGGGATTTCCGCGGAGCCCCGCGGCAGCGCGGTGAGGGATCTCCGCGGAGCCCCGCGGCAGCGCGGTGAGGGATCTCCGCGGAGCCCCGCGGCAGCGCGGTGAGGGATCTCCGCGGAGCCCCGCGGCAGCATGGCCGGGGCGCGCCGCCTCTCCAGCGGCGTGGAGCACTGAACCGCGCCGAGCGCTTCGCCTTCCCGGCGCAGGGCGGCCGCGGGGCGGGGAGCCGGGAGCACCCACCGGGGATGGCCAGGTTGGTGAGCGGGGTGCTGTGCAAGCTGCCGGGCAGCGCTGCCATCCAGTCGGCGAAGAGCTGCTCGTTCTTTCCCTGCGACGAAGCCATGCTGCCGCCGCAGCTGTGCCGCCGCCGCCGCTCGCTCCAACTCGCCCAGTCCCGGCCACTGCCACTGC
>VZTE01000759.1:192654-256021 GCA_013397775.1 Eulacestoma nigropectus
AGCAGAACCCCCCCGGCAGCGCGCGGCTGTGCCTGGGATGGCGTTCGGGGCCCCGGCTGGCGGCTGGTGGCCTGGGCCTTAGCAGAACCTTGGCGATGGTTCGGCTGAGCGCCCAGCGCCGGGACCTGGCATCCCTCGCATTCCTGGGCAGCTTCATCTGCCTTTGCTAAGAATGTCTCTTTTTGCAATGGGTTGCTCACATGAAGAAAAGCTCTGCACCTTAGTTGAACGTGCCATGGAGATCTAATTTTTTGGCAATAATTTTTTATTCTTTGAGGATGATCCAAAGTAGTATCTTCTATTCTCATCCCCAGCCAGACTTTGGAGAAACATCTTAGTGTTGGCAGTAACGAAGCATTTGCGTAGCTGCCGCCAGATGGATGAATGAATGAACCTGACAAAGCTCTGTGAGCCATTTTGAACTGTCAGAACAAGCCTGGTCTTTTCAACTTCAGTGTTACCCATTTTCCTGAAAGTTGCTTATAAATGTGTAGAGGTTCACGTGGTAGAGCTGTCAGAAGCAGTGCCTGGAGAGAGCCATAATTGAGACATGTTCAATTTATCAGTTCACCTTGAATTCTTATGAGGGTCAGCTCTGGTCCTGTGGCTTGTGTTCTTACTCAAATGCTTCTATAATAGCTGTCTTTGAAAATAAAACTTCAGGGAAAAACTAATAATAGCCCTCCCTTCTCTTTCTGTCTTAAGTTTCCAGAGCAAGTATGGTAAGAAGCTCTTCCTTCAGCCATGATTTCTTGGAAAGTGAGTGACTATTTCTGAGGTAGTTAAATGAAGGAAATTTTGCTGTCTCACTTTTTGCTATAGAATTAGCTCTTGAGGTGGGATTTGACTGGGGAAATGTGATCAGATGGTTGACCTTGAGGGAGATGTTGAGTCTGATTTGAACAATACACTAAAAAGGGGAAGGAGACAGCAGTCACCAAGGCCTGTCAAGTTTTTGCAGTATTGCATCCTGTGTATGATGCCAATCTACCCCTTCCAAAATCACTGGTATTCGCAAACATGAAAAAAAAAGACAAATGCACATTTTGGATATGAAGACATAAACCTCACAAAAAACGCGGAAGATGTTACTCACGTAAAGGTGGAAGATGTTATGTTACATCGTCTTCAAAGAGCAGGAGGAAATTTTACTAAAAGTTTCAAGATTTCTGAAGAGCATTCCAGTAAGGAGCAATGAATATTTCTACCAACATCTTTGAATAAAACCAGTTTTTTTTATTTAAGGGGCAAAGTGATTAATGGATTGCACTGGTTACCTGGAAAATTGCTGCTGAACTTTCATCCATTTCACTATGTGGCCTACCTTTTCTGAGGGAAAACTGAAGTATACATCGTTTTGAAAGGTTAAACGTTGTTAATGCTGTTGTTGATCTACTATGGTCTCTGAAGCTTTGGGGATAGCTCAGAGCAAAATAAAACAAATACCAGCAAACTTATTGTCACTTTAAAATTTATTAATACGTGTAATAATATCTAAAATAACCTTTCAGTAGTGCTTTCTACTCTGCTGACGAACTGTAAATATCCCTCTCTGTGCTGACTAGAAACTTGTTGGCATTGCTTCCACAAGTAATTAGAGCTTTTGTATCTTCTTTTTTTTAATGCCCAAAGTAAGATTCTTCATAGTCTGAATTTTCAAACCATGGATGCTCTGCTTCATGAAAACTGGTCCACTCTAACATATCTCACAGTAATCATGATTTAAGAGGTTTGCCTGTGTTTCTAATACAACGTAGCCGCTAAGATAGCAGGCTTAAAATCTGTCATTGGGTCTCTATGAATTTGGGAATCACAGGCTTAAATAATTTGGGGGTAAGTGGGAGAGGAAAGGAGGCTTTTATGGGCAGAAAGTAAGAAACAGAGCAAACTAAGAAACACTGACTTTGTAGCTTTGACTTCAAATAAAAAGGTGGGTTTTTTTAGCTTTTCAGTGGTGAAACATCAGCATTTGTCTTTGTATCTGCTTGAGAAGTGTTTAACAGAAAAAAAAGAGCAAACCATTTATCTTGATTGAAGAGCCGCTCATTGTGGTTTAGTTTAAACCTGTCATTTTACTAATTTTCACTGATTTATAAACAATGGCAGCCTGTAAATCAAAGTCAGAGTATCCATAAAAACTTTTGTTCCTATTTAAAAACAGTGAAAAACAAAAAATCACATTTTTGGACATATTAGTGAAATCCTTATACATAACAAGCCCTAACTGTTAAAGAAAGTAGATTCTGGCAATCAAATAATTTAAACGCTTAAAAAAACAGGTAAAATGAAAACTAAAAGCAGAGCCAAGATACAAAAAAAATACCATCTTTGCTCTTTTATTCATAGCAATGCTGAGCTCACTGAAGATGCCATGAAGAGATGGAAAATTGAAATTGTGTTATCTGTTCATCATGTATTGTGTTCTCTCCAGTCTGCAGTGTGAATGAATAGAGACACCTCTGCCTCCATGGAATGGCAAAACAGAGTAATTTAGCCAGTAGGAATGTTGCTTCAGCATTCAAAATTAATAACACTGTTAAAAAAGACTTTCTGTTGTTTTTATTCTCCTAAAAAAGTAGCATTTTAACAGTATACATTCACTGTTACACTTCTTCATTTTAACAGTCAGATACTTTGCTTTTTCATATGTCCTTGGCATCTATTTTAATCATGTGAATAACAGAGGACTAACAGGATTTTTTCTGTAAATTACATAAAGTGCATTCCACTCTGAAAAGTAAAAGAAAAAATTACTTAATGGGGGCATTGTATTTCTGTGATTTTCCTATTATATCTGATGTATTTACTTTAAATTTGTTGTTAATGAACTCAAAATGAGGCTTTGAACTGAAGAATTAATATTGCTTAAATACTTGAACTTTTTCAGTGGATTCTGCTTCTGAGGTTTGGTTTCTTCCTCCTTCTTACTACCCATTTCTATTAATAGAAGTTTCTCAGAACAAATCCTGGCTGCCGTCCTATGTTTGCAGATCTCGTGGCTTTCAGTGACTCTATCAGTAACATTTGGGCTGTAGAGTCCTTCCAGTTGTTTGCAGCTGGGTTCCCAATTATATTCTTGTTACTTGAGAACACAGTGGGTCCATGATATTCTCAATTTTGCTCCTCCTCATGGCTAAGAGGTATAACAAGTAGGAAAAGCACATAAAATCTCAAAGAATCAAAGTAGATTGAATGAGATATTTATTCAGTAGCCATAGGGGTGAATAGAAGTCATGACAGGTATTTTGTTGTCATTTCGTACTTTGTCTGGCTACTTTGACAATCTCACCCTGCATCCATTAAGCAGTTTCTATTTAGCAGTTATTTGTCCTGTCAAAACAGAGTACAAAATTCCTCAGTAGCCAGAAACCTTGTAGAAACAGGAAAATAGCATTTGCTTCATTTTGTGTGAAAGAATAAATGTTTCTGAATTTCAAGCAGAAAAATATGTGGTTTATTCTGTACTCTTATTTGTTATTGCCTGTTAAGAAAATCTGAGCATCCTTGCTTGTGCCAATAATGAATCTGAGAAGAAATAATATTTGTTCTGAGCAGTGGACAAATGTCAGGATGATGTTAATGTTATCCCTACTCTCTTGTGGTAAATTACAGTGACTGTGAAGATGATGGGTTAATATAAAAGTACAACACATATTTTAACTTGTATACTTTATAACCAAAGCAAAGGCATTACAAAAATATACAGAAAATAAAATAATTAAAGTGTATGGCAAGACAGTTTGTTATAGTTAACCAAATTCCAGAAACTTGAAATAAACAGGATAAAAGGCAAATTAGAGTCTTTGTATCCAGTCCTCAGGTGGAAATCAGTTTCACCTTAGCTACTTCTTTCTGAAGAGTATTTTTCAGGTTCCTGGAAGAAGGTTTGCTCTGTCTTTTTCTTTTTTAACTTTGTCAAGCAGAATCCTGCTGTGTTTCACCTAAGATAATTGCTTAAAGGAACACCAGTGACTACTTTTTTACTTGGTTAAAAACAAAAGCTTGGTTGTGTTGGCATTACTGAAAAGATTCTAATGGCATTACCAAGAGCAGCAGTGGCAGAACATTAAAATCCCTATTTTCTCATAGTCAGTGCTATAAGATCACAGCAAAGTCAGCAAATTTGGTACAGGGAAAGATGAGAAAGAGATTGCTTTTTATTTCTAGACCAACCTGGCGTTGTTTAAAAGGTTTCTATAGAAGCTCGTGAACATTTTGTCATGAATAAGTGTCTCTGAGGCTTGAAGGCCCCACATTTGGCATGGTTAAGAAGTTGCAGAGAAAGCTTGATTCAAGCATTTGAGTTTGAGCTCATTCTCTAGGTAGAAAACTGTTGTTTTAATGAAAACAAAAGCTAAACAAGATAGTTTAGTGGTGGGCTTACCACAGGCAATGCAGAAGGAAGGTTCAGTGCTGATCATAATCCTTGTAGCCTCCCAACATAGTGCTGACATGGTCAAAAAAAACTTTATCAATATGAAAATACCTACATTTGGCTAAAAAAATAATTGAAAGACCCAAACCAACCTCTCCCCTCCTATGTTTTCCAGCCCTATCAAAAAAGTATGTGAAGTTTTTGAGGCAGTTGGATATTCCCATGACTCTATTTAGTTTTGTCAGAAAACACGGCCCTTTGTATGAATAGAAAATTTTGACCAGTCTAACTAAAATCTTCACTAAAAAGTAATGATAGACAAAACATTCCAGAAGATTGTCTGGATGATGTCTGATCTCCTTTGGGGTTGTAACTAGCACAGACATATTAGGAATGTTCAAGGCAGGGTAAAAACTGTTAAAAATGCAAGAAAAAACCAAGTGAAATAAAAAAGTTTTTTTCATTGACTATATGTTATGTTATCACATAGTGGTAAATAAAAACAAGTCCATACACAGAAAAATCAGTGAAAGTAGCAAGAATTAAATGGATGAGATAATCAGAAGCGGATAGTGCTTGCAGGATTTTACAGTGGACCACCAGAAACAGAAGATGCAATCTGCTTGTATGTGTAAGCCATTTAGGATGTAGTTCAGAACTACCTTGCACAGTATTTAGAAACTGGGAGAAAAGAGGAAAATAGTGTTTCTAAATAGATATTAAAGTACTTTTTAATTTGTCAAGGTATGGAAATTAATTGCTATAAAAAGAAACTCTCCAATTTTACAACTGTTTCTTTACCATCAAGATATCTAGAGTGGCATTTTGTAGTTGATCTTGGCTATGAGTAGCAGCACATATGTACTATTACATAGTTCCCATCTCTTTGCTGTATGATTACTTTCAAAAGAGCAAACATCTGTGAAACGGTTCATGATCTGTAGTAAATATTTTTTAAAACACGCTTAAAGAAATGGGAACTGCATTAAATCAGAAAATAGTGAAAGCAAATAAATGTATAATGACTGCTTAAGCAATAAATATTAGGCAATAATTAAGTATTTTTATTTCTGTGCCTGTTGAAGAATAGTCCAAAATCAGTGAGATGATGAAAATACTCCACTGAATTTGGATCCCTTGGATATAAAACTGGTATCAGTTGGTTAATAGCTGATGCATCTACTGTGCTTATATCCTAAGCCACTGGAGATGAAAAGTATTTTCTGTTTTTAAATAGAAAAGATGATGGATGACACAGAGACTTTCCAACAGGAGCTGCAGAGTGTTAACAGTGGTCTGTTCTACTGATTCAAAGGAATCTACTCCACAGCAAGGTACTGTAAAGTAAAGCACAGCTTTATTGGCCAGGCCGGGAGTACGCAGGGGTTAACCACCTCCATGTGCATGTCTGTCATGGTCATCTTACAGAGGTTTTTTATATGTGTACAAGTTCGTCATCCACCCTTGTTTTGGTCATCTATCTAAAGTTATGGTCCTGAGGGGTCTTACATGACTTGTGGTTTCCTTATCTTAGGGTTACAAACACAGCATGCTATTCTTAATACATTTATCACATCTATTTTGCTAATACACACTTAATTCTACTATTACACACTTTGTTGCTGTATTAGTTATACTTCATTTATAATTGTGTATTGATTATATTCCTATTCTCCTATTACATTTTTCTACCCTTTTGTGACAATTATTCTATTTGTCATTAAAACAGCAGTTAGCATGCATCTTCCTCCTTATCGCTTAGGCTGTAGGAGTTAGGCCCTTGTTCTGCAGACAAGCAGTTAGCCAGACCTACTAGGTCACATGTCATTCCCTTATCATCCTAGTCCACTCAGGTTTGTTTTTTTTCAAGAGCAGTTAGCATTAGGCATAGCATCTCCTATTCGCTTACCATCATAGCCCCTTCCAGGACTAGGCTTCTTGTCTTGCAAAAGCAGTTGCGGTTGAGCATAGCAGCCAACACCCAGCTTCTATTAATCTATACTTTATACTAAAGCTCTTATGTTAAAGGAGTTCTATGTTTCATATGTTAAAGGATTCCTGTGTTTAAAGGAGTCCTGTGTATCGCTACTCTTGGCAAATGGAGTCATGTTTCACGAAAGATGCATGTCTGCATCCCAAATGAGGCTTTCCAAACAAGCTCTTGCTGTTTGCATGGTAATGAAGCACTCCCAAAAAGTGTTGAAAATAGTCAGCTGGACTATTTGAGATTTAGCACATGACTCAAATCAGTAAGCCAGCCACATTTCACAGGCTGCAGTCAATGCCTGCTTGGTGGATGAGAGGTCATGTTCCTTTTTAATTACACGCACCTCATGATCAGTGTGAGTGGAGCAGTTATTTCAGCCTGGCATTTGCAGGTTGCATAGTACAGGGTGCAGGGCAGTGTCTCAACCCCGAACAAAAGGGTGGTGCATCTGACTTCTCTAGGACAAGAGGCAGGAAGAGGTTGGCACAAACGCTAGAGACTTAGTGTTGGGGTTTTAGGAGGTCTCTTTTTGTTTTCTTTTTCTCTCAAAGAATTTTTTCCCATACAAGCTGCCAAAGAGACAAAAGACCTGGCCACAGGGGGAGGGGTCTAGCGGCCAGCCTCTTTCACCTGAGGTTTTCTCGTGTGGGGCAGAGAGGTCGTGAGATTTGAACCGGATAAAAGGGGTTGGGTGGGGTCCCTCCGTCTCTTGTCCTGCCGGCATTCGAGGGGGAGAGGAGCTGCTGTCGTTGTGGAGAGAGTTCGCCACTACTACAGACTTCTTCCTTCTGCTGCCTTCCTTCTACCCATCTGCTCGGGTGCCTCAGGGGCCCCCGGGATCCCAAGCCCGCCTTTCCCTGCCCTGCTGGGAGCCGGGCCACGGCTGCCGTTCCTTTGCCGCTGCTCCGAGCCTTCGCTGCACTGTAGCCCCGCACCCCCTGCCTGCCGAGACGTCCCGGGGCTCCCGCTGCAGCTCCGGAGTTTGATACATCTCGCCGACCACCCGGGATTCTGTGTGTTCGTCCCTGCTGTTCCGGGATCGGCTGCCCCTGGGGTTTGTGAGGCGAGCTCCCCGTCCGCCATTCCCGCGTGCTCCCCGAGCTCGCTCCGGGGCGCCCCCTGCAGCCGCGAGGGAACCATCGCACCCTCCCCGAACAGCCGAGGGAAGGCAGGCACTGGGTTCCCGGTTCTGTTTGTTATTACTGCCGTGGTTAGTGTTGTTTGTTTGCCTCTCTCTCTCTATATATATATATATTAGTAAAGAACTGTTATTCCTATTCCCTATATCTGTGCCTAAGAGCCCCTTAATTTCAAAAATTATAATCATTTGGGGGGAAGGGGGTTGCATTTTCCATTCCAAGGGAGGCTCCTGCCTTCCTTAACAGACACCTGTCTTTCAAACCAAGACACTTAGAGATGACAACTATGTGTGAGAAGTCAGCGTTTGCATGGTCTGCATTTCCCCACTTTGTGATGTGATGGAACACTGCGTGGTCATTACTCAAGGTTCAACAACATAAAACTTCTTACCTGAAACCAGGGATTTTTGTTCTTCTAGCCCAAGAAAATAGAGTGAGACAGAATAGGAGATAGAACAAGAGAATGGAAAATGTGAGTGGTAACAAAGAAAGGAAAGGAATCCCCCAAAAGCATGGAGAAAGTTGATATTCAAAGGTAGTGGTACCATCAAGAGTGTAGAAACCAGGTTCTGGGATTTATCTCTGCCCCTGAACGTCCACTCTCTGGGACAACAGGGTGGAGGAGTTGGTCTGACTTTTCCTTTAGAGAGTGTCTGTTCCGCTGCCATCTAACTCCTGGTTTTTCTGGACTCATCCCCACGTCTTTCTGCTTTGAATTGCTACCTCATCCTTGGCTTTCATGGCAAATTAAATTACGCACCTAAGACCTTAATTTCATATCTGCACTGTACTTAGTGAACCATTCCAAGTCTGTAAATATTTTTAGCTAGAGATTGGCAATCAGACATCAGTTTCTAAAAGAATTTTCTGCCTGCAGGATTGGGCCCTAACTGCTATGCATCGCGACTTGCTTCTTGTTAAAAACAGTTTTATTAAATGCAGCGCAGCTCAGGATTATCAAGATAATTAAGTTTGTAATGATCCATATGACTGTGAGTGAATAAAAGATACCAGGAATTCCTAATACAAGTACAATCCCCTCCTAATACAAGTACAATCCCCTTAAGACTAAAATTCGTTATTCTTTCAAATATAAAGTCAAACCTTTTAGCCTCTAGGCCATAAAGTATTTTCCTAATTTTCTTGGGGAAAAAAATCGGGATTAAATAGGCTGAGGGATTAAATAGGATCGGAGGCTTCTCCCCAGGTAATCCACAGGCACCATTAAACCAATGCAAAGGATGGAAGGTGCAGTCTTGCTGTGGCCAGCCTTCTTCATCTGCTCACAAGCAGGCAGAAGAGCCTGCAATTCACCCTCCAATGTGCGGCATATGCTGCACGATTCCAGCAGCTCGTAAAGGCTGCAGCTTTCATACATTGCTTCTGACAACCTGCCAGTATTTTAGCAGTGTTTTCCTATTTTAACCATTTTTTACCCTTTTTCATTGGATGCAGTAGCTTAGTAATCAGAATAATGCCTTCATCCACTGAAGCACCTACTATGGTTATAGTCTAACAAAGGGGTTTCAGCACCTGCTTTTTTGGATTCAAGACCTTAAAGTCTGGTTGCGTTTTCCTGACATTCTGAGTCCTGTTGAAATATATACATACGTTGGCCAAATTAAAAGTCTTTTGCCATGAACTGAGTCAAATAGGGCCCAGGGAAGACGGATCCCAGCAGCACAGTAGAGGGAGGGATGAGGCCATTCGAGATGAGCAGCTGGAGGAAACAACAGTGCTCGCACCCTTGCCAGCAGGACTAGCGTGAGGCTGGGAGTGTGGCTGTTTCTGCCTTACCCCACAACAACCACTGCAAGCACTATGGGTCATCCACTGTATTTTTTTAAGGGAGAAGGATTTCTCATCAAAAGTGGAGTCTAAATTTCAAGGCTCCTCTCTTGCAAATCCAGAGCATCACCCCGATGACAAAACAAAGCCCCAGTGCTTCCCACAACAATGCTGGGCAGCTCCTTTCCTTGACACGTAGACTGAACTCAGTGTACTATCACTTTGCCTTAATATGCATCTGAGTTCTGGGGTTTTTTTCAGATACTCAGTCTTCTAGTTACAAGTTTTAAGGGCAATAGAGAAAAGCAGTCCTTTATAGAAATAAATATTCCCTGTCCTGTCCACAAACCAACTGCTTTAGCATGTGTTTTTTGCAAGGGCTGGACGGGTCAGAGTATGACTGTGCTACAAGGTGCAGTGTCTGCCCTTCTTCACGTTGGCTCCAGGCCCTGTGGAGGTTAGTAGGGGCTCAGCCAGACAACACAACGAAAAGTGAAACAATTCTGCAGGAATCTGCACACAGACATACACACCTCACTAAACTATTCTTTCTTATGTGTATGAAGCAACAGATTTCCAATTTCTGCTGCTGTGGAAAACAGAAACTTAATTCAACCAGTGAGCATGCTGTTTTCATTCACCTGGGGGAGATCCAAGGTATTTTCCTCATGGTAACTAACAGCTTTGCAACCCCCCAGTGCCTGCAAAGGCACTGTGGAACAAAGAAGGCTCAGATGGACTTGGAGGAGTGGAAGAAGCTGGAGATGAAAGCCCAGTGTTTGGTGTCATTACTCTCCAGACAAAAGAAAAAACCTTTCTGAGCAGAGCAGAGTGGCAGAACATAACAAAGTATTTATTATTGCACTTTAATTAGTGCTAGGTTCAATTTGAAGATTATTAAGTAGCCTTTTGTTTTCACAGGATTCTTTGTCAGTTGAAGTGTGGTGCAGTTCTGTGTAAACCAACAGATTTTTGCAAGTGTACGTATGTAATCATGTCAAAATCAGAAAACACATATTTATGAGTAGAAGAAAATGTACATTGATTCTAGGCATAAGTATTCTGTTTGAAATCTCTGTGTGGAAATGATTCAGCAGCAGCTAAATTGTAAAGGTAGAATGCTGAACTCTCCTCACTGTTATGTTAAGCTTATACCATCTGAGAAACACAAGCATTGATGTGCTATTCTACAAGCCTTATGAAGGGAAAGAAACACCAAAACTCTGTCCCATTTTTAGAATTCAATTTTTGGAAAAATTTTCCACTGCTGAAAGAGAAGTAGCAGTGGGAGGTTTGTGAATGGTCTAGATGATAAGTAAGTTGACTCACACACAGACTGAGGAGTCACAGTGGTTAAAATCCTCCTCCCTCTGAAGTTGATGGGAGACTCTGTGGCTGAATGCGAGACAGCCAACCTGCACAAGTGCTGTTTTGGCTTTCCCTGCAATGTTGCAAGAGCTCTGTACATTGCTTTGTTTGCTAAACAGACCAAGCATTGTGGAAGGAAAAGGAAAAGCAGGGGCTACTTTTTCTATTGCAAATGACAGTCAGAAATACTGATCTACATCAATTTTCTTCCTTGGAATCAGACTTTGGATCTCAGGTTGAAAATTTTCTTGTGTGTGTGGAAACACATGTCCTTAATACAGGAAACTAAAGAAAAACTTTGAAATCAAACTGCCCCCAGGAAGAGCAAAGCCAGGAAGAGCATTTTGAAAAACGTGGTTCAGGCACACACACGTGCAGTTGGAAGCCCAGCTGGATGTGGTTCACCACTCGCACCAAAGGGGTTTCAACACTCTGAGAGAATAACACCTATTAGTCACCACCACAACTCTCTTTTCTAAGACTTCTTTCTATAAAACATGCTAGAAATTCTCCTTATAGGGAGAAGCTGTTTGAGCAACTTTCAGTAAATTAGAGAAGTTTAGTTGAGATTGGTTTGAAGTGCCACCTTCTTTCTGCTGCACGCAGAGGAACCGTAGGACAAAGAAGGAGGATAATTAAGAAAAATATGACAGCAAAGGATTTCAGAAGTTGCATGTGTGCCAGCAGTGGATAAATGGTTTGCTGATTGAAGTATAATGCCTTTAGGGAAAAAAATCCCCACAAAAGTAGATTGGTATAATCTGAATGTCCTTTTACTGTGCACCCAATACTTGAAAAAAAGGAAGTCTTGCTAAATGCAGAAGGAAATTCTGGCATTTCATGTACACACATAAAAAATTGTTTGAAAACAGTAGTATGAAAAGGCAATGAATCTCTCTGCTAAAACTGTCTGTGTCTGTGAGAGATAAGACGGCAGGAGGAAGGAGAAAGAACAGTAATTTCTCTTAAATTATTCTTGTACTCCATTTACTTACAGCACAGCACCTACAAAACACCTTGCAATGGTTGAGCAGATGCTCTGGCAGAAATAAGTACCCTCACTGTTCCCTCACTTTTCCATTTCTTTGCAATTAACTTTTTTTTCTAAAGTAGTGAATTCTTCACCTCAGGTATTGTTCACAGTGATGTGCTAATAGAGACCTCTACTCATCAACGCAATAGAAGTTATTAACAAGAAGGAATTTTTAGCATGCTAGTATTCATGTGGTTAAACATGCATGTGAAGTCTTTGGTGGGCTTTTGCTTTGCAATTTCTACACCTCAGCTTGGTGGCTCCCACGGCTTCAAAGTCCCCTCTGGTGAGGAAAGCTGCAGAACCCACTACGCTAAACCTTCTGCCAGTCATCACAAGGACCAGCCATTCAAGGCCACCAGCCTTGCCCTGCACAAGAGGGGAGGAGTTACTGGGAAAGATTTGTCTGGTTTAACATTTTTGTTTTGCCCAAAGGAAGATATTCTGATCAAGCCTATGATGGCCAGCTCTTTTCCTGAATTTGGAAGGCAAAATTTCTCAGAATGATAAACAATGGGCAATTAAGCTAATGTCTTTAAAAGATTCATAAGAGGGAATAAATGTTTCTTATGCTGTGTCTCAGGAAGCTTGGGAAGTGTGAAATGTATCTCAAAAGTTACAGGAAGTAACTGTCAGGATGTAAAAGTGAGGAAGGCTTAGAGATGGTCATTGAGGTACAAGCAACAGCAGGGACAGCAGTGGTGGCTACAGTGATTTCTGGGGCCTGAGCTTGAGAATGAGCAGGGCAGCGGGTTCCTGGAGTCAGGGACACCCAAGCAAGGGCCTAAAGAAGTCATACAAGCAGCTGCTGAGTTCACTTGGCTTGTTCAGCCTGGCGAAGGGGAGACCTCATAGCTGCCTGCAGCTTCCTCCCGAGGGGAAGCAGAGGGGCAGGCACTGATCTCTTCTTTGTGGTGACCAGTGACAGAACCCGAGGGAACAGCATGAAGCTGTGTCAGGGGAGGTTCAAGTTGGGGATCAGGAAATGGTTCTTCACCTGGAGGGTGGTTGGGCACTGGAACAGGTTCCCAAGGGAGGTGGTCAGAGCACCAAGCCTGACAGAGTACAAGAAGTGTTTGGACAACATTCTCAGGCACAACCCTTGGGATGGGGCTGTGCAGGGCGGAGTTGGACTCAGCGATCATGATGGGTCCCTTCCAGCTGAGGAGATTCTGTAGTTCGTTGAAGAGCTGAGAGACCTGCAGGCAGCTCTCTCAAGCAGGGTGACATGCCAAGGGTGTTGCCACGGGCAACCACAGCAGATTTTGGTGACAGAGGAATCTTCATTGGTGAGGGGAGCAGTAACAGTGATGAGTTCTGTGGGCTGAGCAGGAGAACAAGCTGGGCTGGGGGACCAAGAAATGACATTTGGGGGTGGCAGTTACCACAGGCTGCTGATCAGGAGGAGCCTGTTGATGAGGCCTTCTTGCTCTGGCTTCAGGGCACATCACCCTCACCAGCTCTCATCCTGATGGGAGGGTTCAACCACCCGGACATCTGCTGGGAGAGCAATACAGCCAGCTGTAAGGATGCTCCTGGAGTGTGCAGAGGACAACTTCCTGGTCCAGGTATTGGACAGGCCAGCCGAGGAGAAGCATTACTGGCCCTGGTGCTCACTGATGTGGATGGGCTCCATTATAGGGGTTAAGTCAGGAGGCAGCCTGGGCTGTAGTGACAATGCCCTAGTGAAGTTTGTGATCTCATGGAGCGTGGGCCTGGAAAGGAGAGTGGTCAGGACCCTGAAGGTTAGAAGAGAAGACTTCCACATTTAAAGAGTTGGTGAATGAGATCCCTTGAGAAACTGTCCTTTCTAAAGTGCTGGCAGCACTTTAAGGCTGCTTTTCTTAGAGCACAAGAGCTTACCATCACGATGTGCAGGAAATCTTGCAAGGCAAGCCAGAAAACTGCATGGCTGAGCAAAGATCTGCTCCTCAAATTGAGAAGAAAGAAGAAAATGTACAGCCAGTAGAAGGGGACAGGTGACTTGGGGAGAGTACAGGGATATGGTTCAGATGTAGGGACAGCATAAGGAAAGCCAAAGCACAGATGGAATTGGGCTTACTAAGGCATGTGAAGAATAACAAGAAGGAATTCTCTTAAGGATATAGGTAAGAAGAGAAAGGCAAGGGAGATAATGGCCCCTTGTAAGTGAGAATGGAGAACTGGTAACAGCAGATACAGAGAAAGCTGAAGTACTCAATGAGTTTGTCACCTTAATGTTCACTGGCTCAAGTCAGGCTTACACATCTCTCAAGTTCTTGAACTTTAGGTGGGAGTTGGAGGACTGAAGTTGTGAGTACAGAGCAGGTCCTGGACCACTTCATGAAACTGAACAACCACAGGTCTATGGAATCTGACAACATTCATCCCAGGGAAATCCTGTCCCGGAGGGAACTAAGTTCTGTTGTTGCCAAGCATCTCCCATCATATTTGAAGAGTCATAGCAGTGAGGCCAAGTACGTGGTGACTAGAAAAAGGGAAACATTGCTCCATTTTTAAGAAGGGAAGTAAGGAAGATGTGGGGAATTACAAACCTTTTAGCCTGACCGTCTCTGCCTGGGAAGATAATGTTGCAGATCCTCATGGAAGCGCTGTTAAATCACATACGAGACTAGGAGGTGATCTGAGACAAGCAGCATGGCTGTACAAAGGGCAGATCATGCTTAACCACTCTGGTGACCTTCTATGATGGAGTGGGTACAACAGTCATCAGCTCACAACCAATGCAATTTGATGCACATCAGTGCTGTGAGTGAGCAAGAAGGCAGCTTCATCCTGATCTGAATTCCTAACTCTTCTGCTCTGTGGCAGTCCTAGTGTACTGGAGTACAGACTAGTCATGGAGTGTACAGAGCAGAGGACAACTCTAGTTCAATACAAAAATTGAATACAGTTTGTCTTGGCCCAGTAATTAATTTTTTGGATCACCTCTGTCTTACTTGAAAGCAACTTGAAAGTACTCTGGGTCCACCATTGTTTTCCAATGATTTTGGTAGTCTTTGGATGTCATCTGGAGTATGCAGCCTGTACTGCCACTGGGGGCATAAAAGGTGAGGCCCTACACAGAGCATACCAGGCACTCTGTGATACAGCAGAGTAATTGTAAACCAACTTCACTTTTCACTGCCACCTTGTAAGAACACTGGTGGGAGGAGAAGATATTCTGGGCGATATTTGGGGTAAAGTGTAAAAAATGAGTGATGTGGAAGGACATGATGCTTTCCAGTAAGACATTGATGTTGTTGGCACCAGGGCAGAAAGGATTTTTCTCTTTTTATTTTCAACTGAACATAGTATGGAAATGCAATATAGTGAGAAGAGGCACAGCTGTAGGAAATACTCAGTACAAGCTCTTACAAATAAGTGTAACACAGAAAAGGATGAGAAAAGCAGCCCACAATCTTCTAGCCTGTTACCCTCATAACCTTCAGCATCATTGCAAGGGTCTCTTTAGATTTTCCAATGCATTTGTAATGAACAATAGATCCTTGATCCCAAGTTTGATGGTTGGAATTGACTTTATTTTTGGAATTGTTAGTAGGATCCGCTTTGGTGTAGAGTGGTATAGTTTGTGACTCTAGTAGCAGGAAGTACAGTAGTACCCTTCTTGGTAGGGTGTGCTACCTGTGCCTGTGCCCCTCAGAGCTGCGGGATGTCCGCCGGGATCGACGGGATCGGCTCCTTGTTGCCTGTGATTCCCTGGAGGGAACCCATTGTGCCCGATGACGGTGCTCACTCCTCCCCAAGCGGCCTGGGACATCCCATTCATGCCTTGAAGCTTGGTCCCAACCACGAGAAGTTTCAGAAGCCGTGTCCTGAGCCCTGCTGTGCTGCCATCTCCTGCTGCTTGAGGGGTCATAACTCCGGGCCTGCCGACCTCTGCTGTAGCCACCATGGTTCCGCCTCCGGGACCTGCTTCGGTCCCTTTCCCAGTCCCTGGCACGGCCACTGCTGCGCTCTCCACTGGAAGATCTGCGCTGCCAGTGGCCTGCAGAATGATACCGCCTCCTTTCTGCAGAGTGGCGACGACTTCTCCTTCCTCGATTATGTCTGGCGGAGCTGATGTAGTGCCCTATCGAGTACACCTCATAGGTATTGTCTCCCACTTTGCGGAGGAGGTGTCGGAAAGGCTCCCGGCAGATTGGGCACACAGCTCTGTTGCGGGACCATTCCAGTATGCAAGGAAAGCAGAAAGCATGGCTGCACCAGCTCACGGAGACTTGATTGTTAATGATGTCCAAGCAGATTGGGCATATTATGTTCTCTGAGTTATGTGGAGACTCAGCCTGGAGTACCTGGCTGTTGCTGGCAGTAGAGGAAGAGATGCCACCTTCAGCCAAGCCTTTCTCCAACGCCATCTGGCACTGCAAACCAAAGAGACATGAGGCTCCTGGCCTGCCCTGGAGACACAATCCAGAGATGCAGTCTGCAGACAGCAGCCAAGCTGTCCACATCAAGCACTGAAGAGCTGCCTCTTCTACCTTGAGGCTGTGCTTGAGCTGCCACAAGTACCAGGGATTATTTCTGAGGTAGACAAGTGACACCAGAGGCGTCTTTGCATGTGACAGCTTTTCAGGGCAGGGCGGTGACTGACCTCTCTGATACGTGCGAGCAGGAATTGTGAAGGTGGGAAAGCAGTTTCTGGCCTCTCAGCAACAGCAGCTGAAGCCTGAGAATGTGGCAGGTTGGGACCAGCTCCCCAGGTCCTGCTGCTATCGCTGCACAGCAAATTCTCTCTATGCCTTCAGAAGGCAGCCAGTGGGATGGAGGGCCATCCTTCCCCCACCCACAGATGTCTGTCCTCACTGGAGGAGGGCAGGCATTCTGGCCCTTTAGCGCTGCCCCACACTGTAAAAAGGATTGATGTCACACATGTCACAATGACCTTCTGATGACACCACAGGGCTTTCAGGAACTACACACAGAAGACACAAGCTCTGGTCTCATGGAACAAAAGCTTCCCAGGTAGCTTGTCTCACTAGACTGCCTCCTGTCAAGCAGAATCCCCTTGCCATAGTTTTTTATATAAAGTCACAGGCTTAACCATTCATACCCAGCACTACGTTCAGGTTTAGGAATAAACCAGATCAAGGTGTTTCTTCTAGCTTCTACCTTCTAGCTTGTTATCCTCCTAACCTTGGTCACCATTACGTAGGTCTCTAGATTTTCAGATGTGTTTTGTGATGGAGAAGAGATTCTATGCTCCAAGCTTGGTGGTTGGAACTGACTTTATTTTTGGAACTGTTAGTAGGACCCATTTTGGTGTAGAATGGTATAATTTGTGACACTAGTAGCAGGACATACAGTAGTACCCTTCTTGGTAGGGTGTGCTACCTGTTCCTCTGCTCCTCAGGGCTGCGGGATGTCTGCTGGGATTGATGGGATTGACTCCTTGTTGCCTGGGGTTCCCTAGAGGAAGCCTGTTGTGCCTGCTGATGGTGCTCGCTCCTTCCTGAGGAGTCGCGGACATCCCATTCAGGCCTTGCAGATTGTCCTTCATTGTGATCCCTCCTCCTTTGCTCTTCCCTCTGTGTTTGGCGCCAAGTGCTGCGGGACCTCCTCCGAAATCGGCTCCTTGTTGCCCGTGATTCCCTGGAGGGAACCCATTGTGCCCGATGACGGTGCTCACTCCTCCCCAAGCGGCCTGGGACATCCCATTCATGCCTTGAAGCTTGGTCCCAACCACGAGAAGTTTCAGAAGCCGTGTCCTGAGCCCTGCTGTGCTGCCATCTCCTGCTGCTTGAGGGGTCATAACTCCGGGCCTGCCGACCTCTGCTGTAGCCACCATGGTTCCGCCTCCGGGACCTGCTTCGGTCCCTTTCCCAGTCCCTGGCACGGCCACTGCTGCGCTCTCCACTGGAAGATCTGCGCTGCCAGTGGCCTGCAGAATGATACCGCCTCCTTTCTGCAGAGTGGCGACGACTTCTCCTTCCTCGATTACGTCTGGGGGAGCTGGTGTAGTACACCTCATAGTTATTGTCCCCCACCTTGTGGAAGAGGTATTGGAAGGGCTCCTGGCAGATTGGGCACACAGGTCTGATGCAGGCCCATTCCAGTATGCAAGGAAAGCAGAAAGCGTGTCTACACCAGCTCACGGAGGTTTCATCTTCAATGGTGTCCAGGCAGATTGGGCAGTCAAAATCTCTTCGAGGGATAGCCAGGGGCACCTGGTTGTTGCTGGCAGTAGAGGAAGAGGTGTCGCCTTCTGAGAAACCCTCCTCCAACGCCATCTGGCACTGCAAACCAAAGAGAGGCGAAGCTCCTGGCCTGCCCTGAAGACACAATCCAGAGATGCAGTCTGCAGACAGCAGCCAAGCTGTCCACATCAAGCACTGAAGAGCTGCCTCTTCTACCTTGAGGCTGTGCTTGAGCTGCCACAAGTACCAGGGATTATTTCTGAGGTAGACAAGTGATACCAGAGGTTTCTTTGCATGTGACAGCTTTTCAGGGCAGGGCGGTGACTGACCTCTCTGATACGTGCAAGCAGGAATTGTGAAGGTGTGAAAGCAGTTTCTGGCCTCTCAGCAACAGCAGCTGAAGCCTGGGAATGCATCAGGTTGGGACCAGCTCCCCAGGTTCTGCCACAGTTGTTTCCACACAGCAAATCCTCCCCCACGTTTAGATTTCCCCAGTGGAGGAGGGCAGGCATTCTAGCCCTTCAGGGTTGCCCCACACTGCAAAAAGGATTGTTGTCACACATGTCACAATGACTTTCTGGTGACACCACAGGGCTTTCAGGAACTACATGCAGAAGACACAAGCTCTGGCCTCAGGGAACAAAAGCTTCCCAGATTCACTAGGCTGCCTTGCTATCAAGCAGAATCCCCTTGTTGTATTTTTTATATAAAGTCACAGGCTTCACCATTGTACTATGTTTTGTTAGAAATAAACCGTCTTGAGGCATTTCTTACTCGGCTGACTTTGCAGGTCTGATCCAGCTCCTAATGCTCAGTACTGGGGAGGCCACACCTGGAGTGCTGTGTCCATTGCTGGACTCCCCCTCACAAGAGAGAGATGGACATATGGGCGAACATCCAGTGAAAGTTCTCAAGGATAATGAAGGATCTAGAGCATCTTCCCTACTAGGAAGTGTTAAAAGTTCTGCCTACATACTGTTCAACCTGAAGAAGACTCCGGAGGGGGTAATTTTTCAAGGTATATCCGTACCTGAAGGGAAGGTACGGAGAAGACTGAGCCAGGCTCTTTTCAGGGATGCTCAGTGACAACGGGCACAAAGCAAAACACTGCAAAGCAAAAACCTTCCCTCTGAACATCAGGAAACCTTTTTCTGCTGTCACAGTGACTGAGTACTCACAGATCTAGCCCAAGGTGCTCATGGAGTCTCCTTCCTTAGAGAAACTCAGAAGCTGTGTGATGGTAGTCCTTGGCCACCATCTCTCAGTGGCTCTGCTTGAGCAGGGGAGGTTGGACCAGTTGACCTCTGGAGGTCCTTTTTTCACCTCAGCCATACTGAGATGATTCTGTGACTCAAAGCACACTTGGGCAAGCTAAGAAAGCATGTCGGGGTTGCCTGATGTGGGAAGATTTCAATGCTTCTTTAGGCTCCTGAAGAATCATGTTTGCCTCATAGAAGTCCATCATCCATGAATATGTGACTTTTTACCTCTGGGGGCTTTATCAGTGACTGCACAGAAACCTAACAAGCAGATTGAAAGCATGAGGGCTCTACAGAGTTAAACATCTCCCTAAAGGTATTGGTATATTTTCATGTGTTGCATGTGACCATAGTTTTCCCAGGTGCTCATCAAGTCACAGTTCACAACTAATTCAACTTGCTGTATGTCAGTGCTGTGAGTGAGAAACTTGATCCTGATGTGAATTCCTTGATGGCATCATCCTAATCCTTCTGCTCTGTGATGGTCCTAGTCATGGAGGGACACAAAGAGAGTATAGAGTCAAGAATGACTGTAGTTCAATACAAAAATTGAATACAGTTTGTCGTGGTTCAGTAATTAATTTTTTGGATCACCGCTATCTTTTGACAAAGCTCCTCTGCACACTAGTCCTGCTTGAAAGTAAAAATTTTCAAGACTTCCATTAAGAGTGTTGAAACCTTATCTCCACATACTTCAAAATTGAACCCTGTGTGGTCAAATATAAAGGCCGACAAAAAGTGCTGTTTAGTCCTTTGTGGTCCCTCAAACAAGTGGAATTATCAGTGCAGATTAAAATCTGCAATTAAACCTGTCTACTCATTATTCCTGAGCACATCTTTCACAAGATGGTTATCACTGTTCTGTGGGCTGACCCTCACCTCTCCAAAATCATCAAGGAGAGATGTGACTGGTATCCTGGGGACAGCATTAGGACTGTTATAGAGCACGAATGCTGAAGTCCTAGTAAACAAAATAAACTCCGTACCAAGTGTTTTATACCAATTGAAACCAATTGCTTTTATCAAGTATATTACCTCAATGGGAAAGGACTGATGAAAAGGATTGTCTGCTTACATGACTATTCTAGGTACAGCCCATCCCAATACCTGTTAGTTGTATCCAAACTCAATTGTGGATACAACTTCCTGCAGCAGCAATTATGAGGGAAGGCAATATACCTTGCCCACTGAAATTTGTTAAGTAATCTGGATAATGCAAATAAATTTCAAAGAGAATTTCCCTCTTGGTGGCACCTAGTTAGCTTCACCTATGACCCTACCAGCTCGTAAAGGTTTTATTCTACTAATACACAATGCTTCAGCGTACATCACATACCCAATCATTGCACGGGGGTTAAATCATTGTGGAATTATTCCCTATCTGATATAGCAGAGAGTATGGGTCCAGAAAAATGGGAACAAATAACAATCCACCCATGTTCATGCACGCATTGCATGGGAACAACAAGGATTTATTGGTGAAAGCAACACCATTAAGGCCTAAGTCATTTGTCTTGACAATGAACAAAATGCTTGTCAGTTT
Organism: Eulacestoma nigropectus; assembly: GCA_013397775.1. Taxonomy (NCBI): domain Eukaryota; kingdom Metazoa; phylum Chordata; class Aves; order Passeriformes; genus Eulacestoma; species Eulacestoma nigropectus. The sequence goes on from VZTE01000759.1 coordinate 213,284, forward strand.
GAAATACATCCTGATGAAACCCTTGGAACTGTGCTTGTATACATTGGAAAAGGATGTGTTTGTATGAGAATTATTCCTGATTCCGTATTGAGAGACAACATCTCTACAGAAGTAAGCAAACATCTGCATTCGTAATTTTACCTGAATTAGATGATTCTGTCACAACCCACGAACTGCTGCAATCTAGCTACACATCCTCATTGGCATGAACCTTGCACTGGTTAAAAAACAACTACAGCAACAACAAACAACCTGTGTCGGCTGCTGGAACGCATCTGAAGCAATGGACACAGAACTTAATCCCCATTCATCCTGGTATAGAAGAGATAACCATGTCTTGGAAAGAATGAAGAAAGATGGCTAACATTACTGGTGGGACATTTTGTTCAGTTGGTCACCACCAACAGCAGGAATTCTAAATCTAATGTTGCACACTATCAATAATTTTGTCCTTTTCTGTCATGTTAAGCTTATTGTTAAATACTGTATGTTAGAGTTTGCATACCAGCACTATTGCATGCGTCTCCTCTCTGACATAATATTGTTTTATCACGTTCTATAACGTCTTAAAAAAAATTAAATCAGGTAACCTGATCAAAAATTTCCTTCTGTTTATAATTGGAGCATAATATATCTCTGTTTATAACCACAGAGGCAAGAGGTGACCACACCACCATTCACTGGAGCATGACTGACTTTAGTCATGAGTTGTGCTGGTGCTGGGGAGAATGGAAACAGGTCTCAGAGTGACAGACAAATCCCTACCAGCTTTCCTTGCCTTCCCAAGTGCCCTAAAACAGTTGGTATGAGGCTCTGGAACTTGAGGGCCAGACAAAAGACGTAGTAGATAAAGATCCATCCAGGGGGCTAGTCAGTGATCCCCATGCATTACAACTGTTTCAATTTTTGCCGTAGTCAAGTTTTTAGAATCAAAAACTGCTTTTTTCTTTCCTTTGAAACTCCATAAACATTCGGGTGAGCAGCAGGAACTGCTCTGCAATTTTAAAAGCCCTCAAAAAAGTTTATGGAGTTTTTATGCCCCAAATCCAGGTTGTGTCTAATTATTATCCTCTATCACACGACCTGTTCAAATTCTATGCTTCCAGTGATCACCTCCAGAAGAATGAAAATTCAGTATTTGTTCCCGAGGGAAGCTGTTACAGATATGCATTACGTAGTTTCCTTTTTTTGTTTTGTTAAATTAAAGGAATATTTTAAATATCCTGAATACAAATTTTGCTTTCCTTACTTACTACTAGGTCTGAAGAAAAAACAGGAGATAGTCTTATTTCCTTAGCAACACAGTCAGGTGTGATTTATGCCACTGTGTGCTCCTGCAGCTGTCTCCAAGCAACAAAACAAACTGCAATGCCAACTCTTGTAGGCACAATGTATGGAGGGGGCTGAGGGAAAACTTTGGAGCCCAAAAACCTATCCCTGGCATCACACAGGAGGTAAGACTAAACAGACATGGAGTTTTCCTAGAAAAAGAAATAAATTAAATATTCTAAACATATCAGTTCAGCCTGACAAATGCTCCGTATGCAAAGAGTAGCATATTTTAAATCAGTCAGCATTTAGGAGACAGCTGGAGATGTGTCTTAACACTTTATCAAGGTTTTGCCTTAGCTTATGAAAGTGGTACCAATGTGTTTGCTGTATCTGAGCTCAAAGGAGACTTCTCAGAGTCTCTGCACAGCAGGAGCTCTTGTGAAAAACAGAGTAATTGCACAGAAAAAAATCAGTAATAATTCACTGTTAAAATAGATGCCAAAATTTGCCGAACTTAATTTGCCATTTCAAAGCTGTTTCCTCTTTGAAGTCAAGAGGCTTGCATCTGCAATTGTATCATGTTGGCAAACACTGTGTCTCTAAATAACAACTTTAAAGCTAGTGAGGCTTGCCAAATGCAATCATGACAGATAGCACTATTTTCCTGAAAAATATTACAGTTTTCGTTAAGGTGAAATTTACTTTAGAATCTGAGGTTTTATGAGCAAAAGCTGCAGTTTATGCGTCAGTCCCGCAAGCCAATACCTTTTAGGTGCTTTTCAGGTGCAGAGCTAAGACCTGTGGGTGAAAGAGAGAAAGCAAGCAACCCTCCCTCATGTAAACATTTCTTCCCCACTGCTATCTTACTCGTACTGGAAATCCATAAAACCTCTGAAATGCTGGGATCTCCCCAGTGATGGAAGCAGTGCACTCATGTGTCACACCCCTGAGCACAGCATTTCCCTGCTATGTCAGGGTCAGTGTGAACTTACTGTGTTTTCTTTAGGTCTTTGCAAAATGGAAAATACCCACAGGCCAGGGCCTCCCACTTAAGTGGCTTGGATGTAACACCGGCATCTGTGGCTTGCTATTGTAAAGACCACTAGACCAGCCCTCATTTTTAGGGATTAGCTTCAAAGTGGCAGCAATGGTGTGGGTGCATGAAGGTCTCTTGAGAGCCGGGTTGCTGGGGCCAGGTTTGTATTGCTACTGGCAGCGCTGGGCAGGGTTCATCCCAGCCTGGTAACCAATTAACCACAGCTCCTGCCTTTCCCAGGCAGAAATCAATTTGCCATCATCCTTCAAACTTTCAAGTTTTCAATTCCTGGGCTTCTACCTAAGCAGCTGTGCTCTGAAGCAAACCTGCCTAATTTTGGCACATTAGGCAATAGCTGCCTTGCCTTGTACTTGTGAAAATTGCTTGGGGTTTTTTTCAATATATTTGTGCTAAATGGTTTTCCTCCTCTCTTTTTTTGGTGTTTTTGTTTGTTTGTTGTCATTTTTGTTGTTGTTGTTGTTTGGCTTGTCTTTGGGCCTCATCATTTTGGAAAAGGAACAGCAGTCTTACTTCAGAATATTTCCTACCTTTTAGACCATCCCCCTTTACTTGATATATTTGTCCTGAATTTAAATGTCATGTTTCTGTAGACCTTCTCTAGGAGAGCTCTCACTGAAGTATTTTTATGATACTCTACCAAAATTCTCATCATCTGGCAGCTGTTCCTTAATTTAAAAAAAGCATAAACCTCTAATGCATAATGTTGATTTTTTTTTTAATAACATTTTGACCTGAAGTGATAAATTGTTGCAGTAGTATAAGCCTTGATTTATACTCAATATTGGATAAAAAAACCTTAAAGATTTTCCAGCTGTCTGCACATACACACTCCCATTGACACTGCTTCTGTAGATCAGGTCTCACTGCAAATTTCAGTATTCAAAAAGAAAATACACTGCATCTTTGAGACCTGATACCATACCAAAATCAGGCTTGTTCTCCCATTCCCTTTTTTTACCCAACGTAATCAAACAAAGAATTTTACATCAAAAAGCAATCCCTAGGACCTTCAAGAAATGCTAACTGGCCCTATCGCTACAAAATAGTAAACATAGGTCTAATATATTTTATGAGCTACAAAAGAATTTTAATCATATGTATAGTATCACCAAATATATGGGACTGTCTGATACCGTCCACAAGATCAAATAACTTTTTCTTTAATTTGAGATGCAAATTCTGATTTAGTTTTATAGCATGCACCTGTCTCCTACTCTTTGTGGTGGGGCAGGCTGCTTTCTGTTGTAAAATGGCACAAGGTAAAAAAATTGAGAAGCTGATTCTCTCTAAAACACAAGGAAAAGCTACCTGGGTCTCCCAAATTGTCCCTAAAGTGTCTTTAGGTCCTTCAAGAAAAGTGAAAAATGTGAATGTCCCTCTTGTATGTGTAAATACATGGACATGAATAACGTTTTCTGGTATAAAACCTCTGCAAAAGGAGAACCAGACCTGTGGAAAATACAAACCCATTTCAGTTGTTTTAATACCTGTGTACTTATTATTTGTATCCGTATTTTTACAAAATTTTATATACTTTCAATATGAAGTTTGAAAGTATCACAATGGAAGTAAAACTCTCTTTTATGCTTTCCCTTGATTGCAGCTTCTTATACTTAAAGAATGAAAAAAGTGCTTCAAGGCACCAAACTTTTGGTTTGGGTGGTTGGGGTTTTTTTGCTTTGATAATCCCTCCTGCAGGAGTATTTAAGAGATGAGCTAGAAGTGTCAAAATTTTTATTCTTCATCAGCAGGCTATCCTTTTCATTAGCCATTATGTCTCATGTGCACTTATTTGCTTCTAGGAAGCTCATTTTAAATTGCATGCCTTTGTTTTTGTTCATTAATTTAATTAAAATAAGCAACCTGTGACGATTAGAGCTAAGTTTTTATCCTAATCTTTTACCCTTTAGTTTGTTCATAAATACCAATTTCTTCAGTGTCCTAGTGAGGCTTTTCAGTCTATAGTGAGGCTTTTCAGTCTATGTTTAGTGCTCCATATCCCGAAGTCTGACTATGGGATAATAAAAGACTGATTTCGGCACTGCCTTATACCAGTCCTTGTAGAACTGATTAAATTTAGCGATGAAACAGGCTGTCAGCAAGTCTGCATGTTGCAGTTCTCTTAGAAGAGTTGGAGGTAGTCTTTTCCATCAAAATGCTGCAATACCACCTCAGTTCTAGGAGCACGTTGACACAAAACAGTAATGACTAAATCCACCATCTGAGAAGCCTCGGAGGAAGATGCATTTAAAGCAACCCAGACAGAGCCACAAGGTTTGTATGGGAATTGTGCCCCACAGGGCTGGACAGCAGCATCAGGGGACCCAAGCACCAGCCAGCAACTCCAGATTGGTGAATGCCCACTCTAAAATACACGTTCTCCATATCCCTCCCTCTATTCTCAAAACTCGTGAAGCAAACTTAACTTAAACACCAGGCACCTCCCCTCCTCATAAATCCACAAAGCTGTGGTTTGTCATGAGGGGAGAGGTGAAGAGAAGAGCACTGGCCTATGTCCCCTCTCTTTGTTGGACCAAAAAAAGGTCAGATGGGATCATGGCAGAGACACACTCCCCCTCCCAGGGTGACTCAGTACACCTCAGGAAAGAAACAGTGAACAGTCTGTGCTTCTGAACCCTTCAAGGCAGCTCAACATTGGACTCTTTATGTCCCAAAATCTACATTTTCTGCTTTTCCTTCCTTTCTCATTGTCGTAGAAATGAAAAAGCATCTGTGAAATGTCTGTGCTTGACATTTCTGAGATGAGTTTCCAGCTCTTCTAGCAGCAGTTAAGTATGTATTTGGCAGTTTGGGGGGGGCGGGGGGAAGGTTTTGGGTTGGCTTGGCTTGTTTTTTTTCTTTTTCTTTAACTTTCATTGAACTGTGCTGCAGATTTGCAAATTTTTTTCGATGGCATACATGTTCTTTCCTGAACATTTTTCTCCACTCTATGTGACTTGAAAAAGTGCCTAATGAAATAGTCTTCTGTGCCTGCACCATAAACAATAGAGGTTAGCCCTAGAGGTACCAATTCCCAATTGACACGCAAAAGCCATCTGCAAGCCCTTCCTTCTTTACTCACTATCTAAAAGAGTCATTTCTCATTCTCTGATGAAGCTTTAACCAGTAAAGGATCACAATGGCTTCATTTAAAATTTCCCTAAACAGCAATAAAACATTATTAATCCCTGCTCCCTCTCTGGTCCCAGATCAACTAACAGCCATCATAAACACAGCAAACTGGGCTATTTGTCTATGCTTCAGCTCATGTAGGAATAATCTGTGTGATTCTTCAGTCAGATCTGCAGACTTTCCATCAGCTGCCTCTGTTATTCTCAGCCCACACAAGACAGTAAAATTGTCATCTTTTAAAAGCAAATATTGTACCTTCCCAGTTACATTTTCATTTAAAAAGTAAATCAATACAGTTTGCAACTGATAACCAGATTGTGATTGCTTTTAAGATTCTGGTATCTTTCCCATGAGATAGTCTGACAGCACAACAAAATACATCTATTTATTATGAGGAACATTCACATAATCAATCAGCCTATTTTAAAAAAGACCATAAATGAGATCTAGGATTTTAAACAGCCTGCATAACTTTTCTTCCTCTTAATTTCCAGCAACTTCCAGTTAAGTCCTTCTTCCCTGAAAAGAGTTTTTAAGAATGTTTCAAGACTTTTATTTATGTACTTATGGATATGAATACCCCTACTCATATAGAAAATTCTTTTTGTGTTCTCTCACAGAAACTAAAAAGAGGTGAGCCACTTTGTTCTCTGCACAGCTTACCTCAGGACATCCCTCTCTGCATTGTCCTCTTCTACAACCTTCACCACCAGCCTAAATGCAGGCAGTGATCCCTGCCTCAAAACACCTGTTCTTCAATACACCCAAAAGCAGAAGCAAAGAGCATAAAATAATTATAAATAAATTGTGTCTAAAATAATTACATCAAATAGGGTCCTGGCACTGTTTGTCTTGCAGCATAGGGCTATTGTTCTTTCACAATACAGGGTAACTGTTCTTTTTACTCTGGGTTTGGAGAGGAAAATGGATGAAAAGGAAGACAGAAGATGCATGCAAATATATTTTCAATATGTTTCTGTAACACTTTAAAACACTCTTCATTGGATGTTTCTGCTTATGTCTGAAGAGATTCACTGGAGATTTTTGTCATTAAAGAAGAGTTAAGTCTAAAGCGCAATATTCTCATGCTTTAATGCTACAACATTTTATTGAAGAGATTCAGGGCCAGACACCCTACCGGTGATTATCTCCAGCCACGGACATGAAGAGGCTGAGTGAAGACATTTGCCATCCTCCCAGCATGTGACCCATGATTCCCCTCATTTCTTGAACTCCCTGGCAGGGACTAACAAACAGAGTCATGATGAAACACTGAACTGCCCCACAGCATGGCACAGCCCTCAGTGCTAGCAACCAAAATCTGTGCCAGACTCCTGCTTTCACCTGCTTTCACCTTGCTAGAAAGCCATAGTGCTTTAAATTGATAAAGATAGGAAAAATATAACGGTAGAAACTCTGATAGGTTTTCTTTCTTTTCCTTTTCTCCCCTACATTATACTCTGTTTTCATGACTGCTGATATACTATAGGCACCTAATCAGAATCAGGACAGTCCCGTTGCAATGGGAGCAGTGCTTTAGTGTCAGAAATGGCCAGAAACCCACCTTTCTGGAAGCAGGAGTTTTCCCTGGAGCGAGAGACAGCTTTAATGCCAAAGACGTCCGAGTTGAGCCACTTACAGCCAGCTCCCCAGATGGAACAAGAGCAGCCAGAGTACTCTCTCTGTTAGAAACATTACAAGCTGTATATGTTAGAGCATTCCCGGTGCTGTTCCCTGGCCCAAGCCAGCCCCGTGGTATTAAAACTCAAAGGAAGGCAAGGGCAATGCTGCTGTTGGCTCACCCCCTGCGTCACTGCTGGGGGCTGCATGGACTCTGACCACAATCAGGGTGACAGCTACTTTTACATCCACACTTTCTCAGAACTGGCTTAGTCAGAGATGAAGGTCAAAGTTTCTTCAGTTTTAGAACTGCTTGTTTCAAGCAATTTGGTATCATTTTGGGCTCCGACCTGCAGTGGTTTCCAGCACAGCCATTAACCCAACACTGCTCAGGGGCTGTGCACACCGGGCTGCACCACGTCCCACTGCGGCATGGCTGTGCTTGCTGTGCCGGGGCTGGGAGGGGCAGCTCCCTGATGTGGGACGTCCTGGTGAAAATGGACACGCACTCAAGCTCCATTAGCGCCTTTCTTCCCGCAGCTTCCAGTGTTTGTTCCTCCTGCTGAGTTCTGGCTGCTTAGGAGCGTTAAGTGCATTTCACTTAGCGAAGGCAAAGACACACCCCACCGTGCCAGTTTTATTGTATATAACATTCCATAATGCTCAGATTACACCAGACCAAGTCAAAAGCCTGACCTACGTGGTATGTTCAGGATGAATTACGTAAAATACCATACCAACACCACAAAAGAAGTATTCACTCATGTTATCATGCATTTTATTCTTGCTCTCTTTTTGTTTTGCTAATGAAAAGCTGATTTATGTTGTGAAGCTTTATATGTGAATTTTCATCTGCTACAGGTCTTTCACTTCTCTAGTTCCGTCACTAGATTTTATAATTCTTGATAACAGAAGGATGCATACAGTGTCTTCACAAGATTAAATAAGGCCACTTAGCTATGCTAAGCTAGTTCAATAGCTGTCTACACAAATGTAAACACTGTGCGCCTTGTCTGTAAGAAACTTCATATTTGCACTACATCAAAGCAACATTTAAATGGAAATGGGAATCAGATAAATGACATGTAGCAGAATTTAAGACAAGTTTTATTTGATAAATTACCTTGAATTTGCTGGGCACAAGGGAAAAAATAGTTTATCAAATCATATTCCACATTAAAAACTGATTTATTATGAAATACGATGAACTCAACAGATTGTTCCTGGTGATTATGTCTTCCAAAAGTTTGGAACCAATCTCTGAGTTCCCCTCCTTCAGCTTGGTGGTGAGAGGGTAGGAGATCCATTGCTTCTTGAGATGTGGATGATGGGTGTGCCTGTCTAGGGGATGGTACAGTATGGCTCCACCAGCCAGTCTCCTCCTCAGGCTCCCTTAATACTTCTTAGCCTTTCTGCTCCTTCTCTCATCTCTGCCACCAGGCTGAGCAGATCGTCCCCCAGGTCGCACGTCACACAGCTGGTGCTTCTGCAGCCGCCAGGCTCTGGGACTTTTTGCTCTTTTGAGCAGCGCCAGGCTCTGGCACTCCCCGCACCGACTCCGGGACCCCCGCACCGACACCGGGACCCCCGCACACGTTCGCGGGCGCTCGCTCCGGGTCGCCGCGTCCTTTCTGCCGCGCGCAGGGGATGTGACTTTTGGCCGAGTGGAAACCAAGCCTGAGCTGCTTGGGCGGTGCTCGGCCACCACCCGAGCTCATTGCCGGAGCCCTGCGCGCCCTCCGGCCGCGCCGCTCCGCGCCCCGAGGGTGTTGGTGCGGGTGGAGCTGGCGCGGTCCCTGCGCGGTCCCTGCGCGGTCACGGCTCCACCGCGTCCCGCTGCGGCGCCTGTCCCTGCTCTAGTATCGAGGGCTTGCCAGGTAGGAAAGCTCGGCTTGCTCGGTGGCCTGAGACACAGGGATGTGACTCACTTCAGCTTGGAGGTCCAGGAGGGACCCCGGGCTGGACAGAGGCTCCTTTGTGATCTGTTCCTAAGCAAGCACCCGAGGAAGTCTTCACACCAGCATTTCGGGATAAGCTTCAAGGTCTTAGAGAGTTTCTGTATCTTTCCCTGCCCCTCTCCTCTTCCTCCTCTTCATCCCTCTCCTCTCATCTTTCCTCCACTTTCCCCAAAAACTTTTGGGAACTTTGAAGCTGGCAGAGCAGCAGTGTAGCTCAAGAAGAAGATGCTGAGTTTAGAGTAGTTACAGCATCAGGTGTACATACTGCCTTCCTGTGTGTGAAAGGGGACACAGGCTATCACTCAAAATACATGGCACAGACTTGCACATTTGAAATCTAACTTCACAGTGTAATTCTGGGCTCTTCCTCTTTTACACTCATTTATGCTCAATTCTTTCCCTTTCACTTCTCTGCTGCTCAAAACCACACCTCACAATAGTGCTGCAACATCATCATTTGCTTACAAAATAATCATGCTTTCAGCCTTTTCTCATAAACCCAGATGCAGCTCAGAGTTCAATGAAGGTGTCATCAGATTAACTAAAATTAAAATTGCCCTGCATGGATCTTAAAAGCAATTATTGAAGCCTCTTCATCAGAAGGAAGTATTTTCTCTGAATGTTATTTATCGGTCATTGTCCAAATATAGGAACTCCCAGTATTTCTATGCCTTCGATTGCATTGGTTTATCTCCTGTCAAGAACAAAATATTAAGAACAAAATATCAAGAACAAAATATCACTATAGCATCATATGGTTTGATTTTTAACTCTGCTAGCATCTCTGTGTTTGCTTATGCATAAATAACAAATATGTGCTCTGCAGTTTCATGTGGGGAACCCCACTGGCACCTTATGTTTCTCAAGCTGCAGGAAAAAATTGTGACCTTCTTGTCCTCAACCATACAACTGAGGGAGCTGCAGCTGAGACCTTTATTGGTCTTAAAGAATCCTTCACTCTACAAAGCTAGGCAGATAGCAGTGTTGGTCCAGATCAAATAACCCTTTCAATGACCAATTGATTTAAATGTCAGAATAAAGTCACTTCAAGTTCTTGGTGATATTTAGAAATTTTCGCAAGACTGAATGAAAACCACACTATTCTCTGACATGCCCCAGGAGTCATACTCAGGTATGGTCCAGACTGAAGACTGCTAGAAAAGATGAGAAGTAGAAACAGTTTCCAATGTGGCTGGAGAAATCATATGGTTATCAGGTTGTTGGTAAGTCAACTGCCAAGAAACTTGTCTGTGAAGAAGCAAAACTCAGTTAACAGCTCAGGACATTACCTAATGGGCACCCTTTCCTCTCAGTGGCTCAAGAATAGGATAGTGCATGCAGTATCTTTGGAGGAGAAAAGCACAAATGCTGAGTCTTTCACTTGAACTCCAGGAAACAGACAGTATTATGAAGACATCCAGAAAAACACTGCTAGTGATGGTCCACTCTGGGACCAATATGATATCAAACAAAACTATGGTTTGGGATGAAACCATATGGGAGAAAAAAAACTTGGCTCCACATTTTCTCTCCCCACGAGTGACACAGGAACGGGATAGAAATAATGGAGACACATCATTAGTCATATTAATAGAGCGAAATGGGTTTTCCCAGAGCCTTAAACAGAAGGATTTTTTAAAGACTGGGTGACCAGTATTTCCTGTGTTGCAGCAGTAATTATTTGGAATGGAGGGAAGTGGAGCACTAAGGAAGGCAGTTGTTTAAAAATGGAAGGGAGTATGTAAATGAGACAAATATAACATAGACATTAACTCATAAAAAAAATTGACCTACAATGACAGAAAAAGTGCAAAGAAATAGCATTCCAATTGGTAGAAATTGCAGCAAGAAGCAAAGAGAATTGGAAAATTCTTATTTTAAAGAAGACACTTAATACAATTGACATTACAGACAACTAGTGGGAGGAATTGCACATCTAGAATGTTAAAAGCATTGCTTTTAACCTGATTAAGAGAAATAAAACAGGTATAACACAGATGGAACAATAACAGCATGTGTCACAGGAACTGTTGCTCACCTTAGAGACTTTAAACTACAGTCCAGAGCACACACACACACACACACACACTAAAAAAGGACTGAACATTAGTTATATCACCTATGAATTGGTTTGATTTTCCTTTTTTAGCTCTTTTTTCTCCCCATGTTTGACACATGCGAGTAGACTGAATATTGTAAACCAATGAGAAGAGTATATAGGTAGACAATAAGACTGTTGTCTTAGGTTGCTCTTCTGAAATGTGCATCTTTGACTTCAATGCTATCTGATGCTGCTGGATCCTGTCTGTTCGGTTCCTATCCCATCTGTTCACCCCTTCAGACTACTAACTGGCTTTCTCTGTGTTTGTTTCATTGTTTCATCGTGGGGTTTTTTTGGTGGGGGTGGTGGTGGTTAAGCTTTCTGTAAATGTTCGCACACTCAATTTCGTGTTAAAAGATAATTGAAAAAAGTTGGTTTTCTTCTCCCCAGAGACATTGTATACATCCCACTTGGAAGCCTTCAAGGTCTAACAGTTCTACCTGTTCCAGTTCTTTCTGAATCCTGTAAGGCAAGATTCATGGATTAGTGACAGTGACAGTGATAAAAAGGAGACAATTCTTCTATTGCATATGAGCATAGTTTTAGGCAGCTTCATTTGAAAGAAAGGACCAGACAAAAGAGAAGGAACAAGAATGGATGATAATGTCATTCTTTGAGAAAAGTTTTAGATGGTCAAAAGCTACAATCGAGGCAGAGAAATTTTTTTGGTCAAACCATCCTGTTAAATAAATACAGACCAGATAGAAGCTATATAAACAAAAAAGAAACAAGGAGGAATAGGTAAAATTACTATGTTCTCTAGCTCAGAGGGTAGGAAGGCACAATAAGAGAAGTTCATCTGTTACATAAAGCTAAATGGCAGGCTGGGCAAAGAACAAAACAACTTCCATTGTAATGTTTTAAGAAAAGAAAATAAAATAATGAAATCAAGATGGGCACATGTTTAATGAACACCTCTTTCTCTCTAATTAGGAGCAACCTTTATATAATAACTTACTACTTTGTATCTGGAAAAAGGCAAGATGAGGTAGTTGAAGTATTTTCCTGACAAAGATGAAATGATTCCCAGACCAGCAGAAGAAGAAGAACACTAAGCTTATAGTGGATAAACACCTGAGAAAACAGGGCCAGGTAACTTTTTCCCAAGTCATGAAATAAATTTTTTGTGGAATGTTCTAGACAGTTGATTTTATATATAAAATAGATTCTAGCAGAGGCCAGAGAAAATGTCTGATGCCCGGAAGAGCTGCAATATTGTCCACACTTCAGCCGGAGCAAATAGAATGACAGATGGTGGCTTAATTTGATAGCAATCTCAAGCAAAATAGTGGAAAATCAAATAATCAATTGTAGGAGGTTCAGCCGACATAAAATGAGCCATCTTGCATCTACCATGGCAACATATCTGCCACTGCTGTTCTTTAATCTGCCCAAACGCTTAGTGAAGGTGTTTTGCTTTGCAGACAAGGAAATATAGCTAACCTCAAAGGTTAAGGTCTTTGTGGCATTACCCTCAGCTTTCTGTATTCTCCATGCTCCTTTCTCTCCTTCTTCCATTTTCCAGAGTCAATGCTCTTTAGTTGTAGCTGGAGAAACAGCTTATCCATTGAACTTGGAAAACAAGTTTTGCCAGACGGTGGATTTAATTACTGAGTGGCAGAAGGTAAAGATAACTTTAAGTCTTGAAGGGTGGTGGTAAATTGTACTTGGCTCTTCTTTGCAAAGTTGCAATTGAAAAATGAGTGCTCTAAAATATCTTCAAAGTGCGGGCTAATGTGTTAGAATGTTTCTTATGAGACAATAGGGAAAAATGTTGCCTGAAATTTAAAAAACCATCATCAGCTGTAGTTGCTAGAGCTCCAGTGCGCAGCAGCTTGCTTGTAACCTAAACAATGAGCTAAAACATGAAACAGACTCAATTACAGAGTAAGTTTGCATGACAGAAGCAGAAGACTGTAAACAAGATACAGTGAATTTGAGAAATCAGCAGAGAGCAGAAACGCACAGCAGAATCTTCACTGAGGTTATCTCCATGCTGTGAAAATTCAGTCATAGAAGAAACACTCTTTTGCCCTGAGTACAAATGCAAATACGCACTGCACCAACCTTACAGTATGAGCTCTGTGGCACCCAGGGATGCAGTTGACTTTTAAAGGCTAATCACTCTGATACATATAAAGAAAGCAGAACATGTTGAATCATTAGTCAGTGAGGTGTGTGTATATGTGTGTGTGTGTATATATATATATATATATGTATGTATGCATGTATGTAGATAGGTATGTATGTAAAAAGAAAGACTGTTTGCAGTACCTCATAAAACATCTTGAGCTTCTTAGCTTTTGAGAGAGAACTGTTTGTTAAGGAAGTTTTGAGATACTGAAAAGTATGACATGAGTGTGTCACAGCATGAGTCAGACATTGAGTGGAAAATGGGCTAGCAAGGTTTTCAAACTATAAATTGGTTTAAAAAACAGAGTGAATAAATAGAAAAGACTCTTACATGGCTAGGGCTGGAAGACACTGCATGGCTTCAAGCAAATAGTCATGGCACAGAGGTGCCCTGGTCTCTTTTCTAAAGGGCTTTTGTAGACCAGTCTGGAAGAAACGGTAGGAGGTACCCAGTGCAGCCATCTGCTCAAAACAGCAGCAGCAAGTAGGTCAGATCATGTGGCTTGGGGCTTTCTCCAGACCAATCCTGAAAAGCTCCAAGAACACAGACCCCACTGCCCCTCTCAGCAACTTGCTCTACACAGGACTGTCCCTACAGGGAAAAAGGCTTCCCTTTGTATATAATGTGGGCTCCTCCTGTTTCAGCTTAGGCACACACTCTCTCATCCTGCTGCCTTGTGCTGTTGTGGAAGGCATGGCTCCATCTTCTCACTGACCTGCCCAGAGGCAGAAGGGGGCTCTGAGGTACCTTCCCTTCTTCAGGCAGAAGCAGTCCTGTCAGGCTCCCCTTGCCAGGCTCACTCTCCCTGCTCAACCTCTTCTTCAGGTTTTGTTATTATTTGTTATATATATATATAACATTTTGTTATGTATATTTACTGTTATAAAAGGCCAAAAAGGTGCTGCCATTAATTTCAGAGATTTATAATTTAAAATAGACTACTGTTGATCCAATAGTATTAGGAGAGAGATATTGTGTTCATTGCTTATACGAACCTGTAAGAGCTCCATTGGTCAGTAAATATCAGTAAGGGAGTCATAATTTCCATTTCAGGATGGTGACAATTGTTGGTCTTGGTATCTTGTAAAAGACCCTTTTAATAAGGAAAAAGGTCAGGCTGCTACTAATTATGGATTGAGACAATTTTGGCTGGATAGGACATAAATTCATTGAACTTTTGCAGAGTAATGAGTAGGATCTGTTTTCTAACTTGAGAAGTTGAATAGTTAATCTGGCCAAGTACTGCTGAGGAGAAAAAAACCCAACAAAACAAAACAAACAACTAAAACCAACCACCACCACCACCATCCTATCCATGAATATTCATTTATGATTGTACAATAATTTTACCTGATCACAATGGAGTCTCTTTGTATTTATGAATACAGTATTTGTGATTATTCTGTTCAATTCATTTACTCTATTGTCTGACAAGGAAAGCACTAAAGTTAAGGTGCTTGGAGTTGCAATACCTTGGGCTGGCAACTTAGACTTAAATGCCAATTGCAACATATACATTAAATTACCACAACTCAAGATAATTACTTTTCAGGACTAGCTACTCTTCAAAGCAATTATTTCAAAAATACATTTAATAGTAAATAGGAATTTAAGAGTAGATACTAAATCAAAGACACCTCCATTTCTGGACAACAGAAAGTGAAAATACGTTGTTCAGAATATATGTCATCTGCTCCAAGTCCCACATGCAAATCTCTTACTCTGAAATATCAGTTTCCTCCTCCACCTCAATTTTTTTAAACTCAAGACAAAACACTGGGCCCAGAGTAAGTTGCTTCTTAAAAATTTGCCTCAGATTAAAATAATTGATAATTGTCTCCATCTTTTATTTTTGAAGTGTTGGAAACAACAGAAACATTACAATAGAGATATTACGTTCCCAGAATACATTTTCTTAAATGGGAATCAGATTCATCCGGAATGAATAAACCCATGATAGATGCAGTGCACATTGTGCTCAGAGAAAGCAGTTCTCTTCCACTTTGAAAGGGGCCTTATTAGCTAATTACACAGCAATAATCAGAACATGCTGATCCCAGCTAGTAATGACCAGAAGGGTGTGATTTTGTCTGTGCACACCTTGACCCAGCAAGCCCTGAGTCATTCATTCTCAGGAAACTGCATTATTCTTATTGGCAAATTAAACTGCATAGGAGTGCAGAGCCTGCAGGTGTATGGACAGCTTAATTTTATTGGCTACTGTGGAAATAGCTGTGTGCACAGAAAAAGGAATGAATGTAGTGTATGTCAAATGTCATGTATATCAAATTAATTGAGAATAATACTCAGACATTCTAGTTGCTTGATAATCACAACACATTTTCCAGTAGTAACATGATTGATTTCATTTCACACCACTGTACTTATTACAGTCTTTTTTTTTTTTTCTTTTAATAACAGTGGTCTATATGGAACCTGAAATCTTTGGTGCTTACTGGTTTCAAAATAGTAATTGCAGTCATTCACAAAATTACAAAAACTTTGAAGAAGGAAAGAGAAAAAAAGGAATTAGCTGAATTTTTCCTGCTGTCAGCAGGACTTGCTTTCACACAGAGGAGTATCTCCCATTAATTAACAGGTTCTAATTAATTAATTAGAACCATGATGCCAAAGTTCCTGGAGAACTGTGGAATGGCATGTCCTTGCAGTCAACATAGCCTCTTTCCTGCTGAATATGTTTTTCCTTCAATATCATTTTCCACAACATAAAATGTAATAGAAATGCTTTGTTAAATCTCAGGAAGACTAAGTAATTTCTTACAACATGGTTTTCCAAGAGAAAATAAAAGGAGCTGAACATATCCCCAGACCCGAAATACATTGCTAGTGCTGTTACTTGTAAAACTAGAGCTAATGGCTTGTTTCTTGACAAGTAGCTTTAGCATGTGGTTTCTTCAGCTCTGCATTTTTCAGCAGCAGTTATTACTGGAGGTTTAACCAAGGCATGGACTGCTACTGGCAGCAATGGCTTGATCACATTTGTCAGCACAGTGTGGCACCATCATGGTAACCTTTCAGACAAACACAAGTGGAACATGTGCTCTGGACTTGTGCCATTTTTTTGAAACAATGATCTTATCATTTATTGTAGGATGTTTCTCGATTGGACGGTTGGGACGGATGGAGACGAGAGATCTCTGAAGTCCAGTCTTAGAGCATGAGGTTTATTGCTCAGGGCTTGGGTATAGGGGGCCTGCTTAAAGCAGCCAGCCGCTGTTAGAAGCAGGCCAGAAAGCGTGAAGCAATAGAGAGAGAGAGTAAAGAAAAAGAAGTGCAAGAGAGTACGTAAGAGATTTAAGAGAGGTGTGAGAGAGTATATGCAAGAGAGCAAGGTTCTCGCTTACAATACAATAAATCTTCTTCTGTGTTGAATATTCTAAGTTTCATCAACCAATCTAGTACAAGATACAAATCCTATAGCATTTACATACAGCCTATAAGAATCATAGCATTACCATACTGCGTTATATATTAAACACTAAAAACTACTCTTTGGACCCCTTCTGCCAAGCTAGCAGGGTCTGCTTTAACCCTTAGACCCTTGTGCTGGCAGAAGGTAGTGTTCAATCAAAGGGGATTACCTTCAGTCGGCCATACCATTGTTTTCCAGTTGTTCAGTAACTAAGGCCTGGTATCTCAAAGTATGCTTTCATTTCAATGTCACTTATAGTTTCCACATTCTCAGCATCTTTTGCCAGGCAATCATATTTATAAGGCTTTCCTGTTTCATTTTCCCCAACATTTATGAAAGAAACAGTATCAAAGAATTGAACGTGCCTTCTTGAGATAGACAGGCTGAATGAGAAAAATGGGAAACCTGCTACTCCCTAATCCAGTGGAGAAATATGAGAATGAACAATTTTATGGTGACTTTCACCCAAGGTGCTCCAAGGGGCTTAATTAAACATATCTTGAATTTGTCCAACATTTGTAATTTTAGAAAACAATCTTCAATATTCACGCATTAAGTTTGATTTTCTCTGAGTAGACTGTAGATTCAAAAGCTAGTAGTATTTTTCCCATCATTATGTTATCTCAGTCCCTAACAATCATTCATTGACATAATTTAATTTAATGTGAATAAAAGACAAAAGCAATATTTCAAGCCGTAATTTTACAAATGAGATAGCAAAGTCCAGAAAGATTTTAAAAAGGAACAAGAAAAGCCTAGAGGTAAAGCCTGGGGACAGCAACCTGATCATAAGATCTGCTTCCTGCTTGCCTGGCCTGTTTCTTGCCCTACTGCATGGTGTGAACATATACAGAAGGAGGTTTGGTGTCTTGTTTATTTTGGTTTTGTTTAATTGTTTTGGGGTTTTTTTTGCATGTGTTAAAATCACAGAAAGGTTTGGGTTGGAAGCAAGCTCAGAGACGATGTAGTTCCAAGCCCTCTGCCACGGTATCAGTTTTAATACCAATCCCTCGTCTTAAAGAAGAATGTGCTATACACTTCACAGTAAGGCTCATGTTCAGCCCACTCTTCCCTCTTTTACAGGGATATTCAACTGAAGTTTCCCTGTGCATCTCAAGAACCTCTCCCAGAAGTATTATCTTCCCTGGAGCATGGAATTTTCTGGATGATGAAAAAGTCCCTCAAGCAGAAAGCTTATGATTATTCTGGCAGTGACTCTGTCAATGAAGATAAGGGGTTTTGAACTCTGATATGAAACTGAATTGCTCACACTGGCCGTCTATGTTTTTGAGACACGTTAGCTACATGCTGTACAATCACAGCCTTCTCATAGCATTCATATTAAGACAGAGGAAAAAGGAGTTGTGAGAACCTATACTAGGCATGATAGGAAAAAGGATCAATAGAGATGTTTCTTTCCCAGAAAAACAAAATAAGAAGAAAGTTTCTGGACTACTTCCTGACCAAAACATGAACACAATGCTATACTTACTTTGGTAGCCTGCTTTGAGGTGCTCGGAATACTGGTGAGACTAAAAGATGAATTTGGATCCTTAAGTGTTTCCTAATACTGGTACAAAACTATTAATGCTTGTCTATGTCTTGTCTGGGTAAAAGCTCCATCAACTGCATATCATCCCATAGGTTTAGAATTTCCAGGCTCTGGGGTTTCTGCCAAAAGGAAAAGAAGGAAACCTATTTCTAATCTCTACAGAAGTATGGCATAATGGCAGGATGCTTCACATCCCTGAGGATGCATGGTGGGAGGGAGGGAACAAAGTGGGGAAAATAAAGCCTCGGTGACTCAGTAACATACAGACCTACGTAACCAGAAGTGTCTAACCAGCATCCGGAAAGTTTTCTCTCTGTGCATGGAGGTCTTCGAGTCCTCAACACATTGATATTACAGGTTTGCAGATGGTGGGTCAGGCACAGCTTTCCAGAGAGGTGTAGGTACTCTTGATCTCCCATGCTACGGACAGGGATCCAGCAGACCATGAATAGCCACTTGCATTTCTCTTGGGAGAGGGCAGATATAAGTTTCAGTAAGGCCATTTCTTGAGTTTGTTACCTCTAAGCAAAAATCACTGTAATTTTGCCTTACAAACAAGAAGAGAACCCTGAAAACATAACTGTCAGTCAGCACTCATCACCTGTGTGCTACACAGAGCTGTTAGAGCAGTTAGGATTTGCCTGATGGAGTTGTGCCTGAGAGAGAGATTATTTATATACCTGTTGCAATGGCAACACAGAAAGACATCAAGAGTTTTCAGCTGTGCTTACTCTGAGTCAGAATGAGTTTTCTTCAAGGATGGTGATCTCCGGTGTTTTTTGCCCCCTACTTTTAATACACTTAACACAAAACAATGAAGAATTGTGGGGCCATTGAAGTGTAATGTATTAACCTGGGCAGATGGCAGGCCCCTACCAAAGTCACTCTCTCACTCCCCTCCACAGCTAGACAGGGGAGAGAAAATTTAATGAAGGGTTCATAAGTTGAGATAAGGACCAGGAGAGATCACTCATCAAATACCATCACAGGCAAAACAGGCTCAATGTAGAGATATGAAGTGATTTTATTACTAACAAAATCAGAGCAGGGTAATTAGAGTAACATAAGCCCTTAGAAACACCTTCCCCACCCCATTCCCTCCTTCCCAGCTCTACCTCCTACCCCAGCAGTGCAAGGAGACAGGGAGTGGGGTTGTGGTCAGTTCATCACCTGGGGCTTCTCTCGCAGCTGAGGGAGAGGAGTCATTCCCCTGCTGCACCGTGGGGTCCCTCCCACGGGAGACAGCTCTCCGTGAACTTCTCCAGCACGGCTCCATCCCACAAGCAACAGCTGCCTGTGAACTGCTGCAGTGTGAGTCCATCCCATGGGCACCAGCCCCCCTCACACTGCTGCAGCAGTGGGTTCTTCTTCCCTGGGCTGCAGTCCTTCAAGGACAGGCTGCTCCAAGCTGGGAGCAAAGCACCTCTCTCCACAGGTCTCCCACATGTACACAGCCTACTCCAGGCATCCACCTGCTTTTGTATGGGTCTCCTCTAAGGGCTGTAGGTGGATCTCTGCATCCCCAGGACACTGGACATCTCATCAATCAGAGCAATGCAGCTGGATCGGTGCCGGAACCAGGATCAACATCCCATCAGCTGGATCGGCACTGGAAACAGGATCAACATCCCATCAGCTGGATTAGCATTGGAACCAGGACTGGCAAAGGCTTCCCCCTGGAGAGAGGAGCTAGAAGAGTTCATCCAGGATCTGCTCCAAGTGCTGAGATCAGACAGGGCTGAGGACCTGCTGGGCCGCAGCCTCGAGAGCCTGGAGCAGATAGAAACGTGGCAGCTGGAGATACAGGAAAAGTCCCAGGGCACCATCGAGGGTCTGTATGAGGTCAAAGCCAAGGTGGATGGAGCTGGCAGAGCTGCAGGGGAGGTGGGAATGGGACAAAGAGCAGTAGGATGACACCCATCCTGCCAACATTTCACTACAGCCCCAAAATTACAGTGCCCCTGGACATGGATGAGGCTCAGCACTCAAGAGTCTTTATCAGCAACTTCCTCTGGAGCCTCGCACCCACAGAATGGGGACCCCAGGATACCCGGAGACCACCAGGGACCCCCCATCAGCATCAAACCTCTCCAGTGCCCACAGACAGCATCAAACTTCTTCAGTGCCCACAGAACGGTGACCCTGGAGACCTCCTGTAGCCCTCCCCGCTACTAAAACCAGGCCATGCAAAGCCAATACATTCCACCCCTCCCCTCTGTGAGTCATGTGTTGAAGAATTATCATTAAAACCCGCATTCATCACACAAGCTTCACTTAAAACAACAGAAACAATCAAACTAAACAAAAGGAAAAAACCCTGACACCAAAACCAAAATAACATCACAACACAGAACAAAAATGAACAATTTACACAAACTCCTCCGCTGGACCCTTCACCACAATTAAAACAAAAATTCCCCACTATCATTCCACTCTATAACACTATTCAGTACTTGTTCTATTAATTCTCCCAATTAGTATCCTTATGTCAAAATCCTTATGATCGCCTGCATTGTCCACCAAAAAGACTGTTGTGGGTTAACCTGGTATGTTGGTTTTGCATGGCCTGCTTTTCGTAGCAGGGGGACCACAGAGGTGGCTTCTGTGAGAAGCTTCCAGAAGCTTCCACCATGTCCAACAGAGCCAATCCCTGGTGGCTCTGAAGATGGACATGCCACTGGCCAAGGCTGGCCCTATTAGAGATGGTGGTTACGCCTCTGTGAGAACGTACTTAAGACGAAATCAAAATAAAGGTTGGTGAGGTAGTTTTAATTCAAGCCAGAGAAGAGGAGGGGGTGAGAACATTGGGAGAAACAACATGGCAGCACCAAAGCCAGTGGAGAAGGAGGGGGAGGAGGTGCTCCAGGCGCCGGAGCCGGGATTCCTCTGCAGGCTGTGGTGATGACTCTGGTGAAGCAGCTGTGTCCCTGCTGCCCTTGGAGGCACATGGGAATGCAAAAACCCATCTGCAGCCCACGGAGGAGGTGCCCCCCTGCAAAGACCCACCTGCAGCCCATGGAGACAGTGGATGCCCACAGGAGGCTGTGAGTGGAAGAAAACCTTGGGGACAAACTGACTAAAACCCGCCCCCCGTCTCCCTGCACTGTCGGTGAGAGGGAGGGAAGGTTTGGGGAGAAAAAGGTGGTTTTTAAGGGCTTATTTTACTTCTCATTATTCTGCTCTGATTTTGTTAGTAATAAATTCACTTCATATCTCTTAAGTCAAGCCTGTTTTGCCCTTGGAGTGTTTTCTCCTGGTCCTTATCTCAACTCATGAACCCGTCGTTAAATTTTCTTTCTCTGCCCAGCTGTAACAGGGGAGGGTGAGTGAGCAGCTTTTGTGGCTGCCTGGCATTTGGCCAGTGTCAAACCACGACACCTGGGCAGATGCCAGCCTCCCACCAAAGTCACTCTCTCACTCCCCTCCACAGCTGGACAGGGGAGAGAAAATTTAATGAAGGGTTCATAGGTTGAGATAAGGACCAGGAGAGATCACTCATCAAATACCATCACAGGCAAAACAGGCTCGATGTAGAGATATGAAGTGATTTTATTACTAACAAAATCAGAGCAGGGTAATTAGAGTAACATAAGCCCTTAGAAACACCTTCCCCACCCCATTCCCTCCTTCCCAGCTCTACCTCCTACCCCAGCAGTGCAAGGAGACAGGGAGTGGGGTTGTGGTCAGTTCATCACCTGGGGCTTCTCTCGCAGCTGAGGGAGAGGAGTCGTTCCCCTGCTGCACCGTGGGGTCCCTCCCACGGGAGACAGCTCTCCGTGAACTTCTCCAGCACGGCTCCATCCCACGAGCAACAGCTGCCTGTGAACTGCTGCAGTGTGAGTCCATCCCGTGGGCACCAGCCCCCCTCACACTGCTGCAGCAGTGGGTTCTTCTTCCCTGGGCTGCAGTCCTTCAAGGACAGGCTGCTCCAGCCTGGGAGCTGGGCCCCTCTCCCTGGGTCTCCTATGGGCTCACAGCCTCCTCTCAGGCACCCACCTGCTCCAGCGTGGGCTTCTCCATGGGCTGCAGATGGGTATTTGTATCCCCAGGACCATGAAGCTCCCTGGGCTGCAGGGGCACAGCTGCCTCACCGTGGGCTGCACCAGGGGCTCCAGGGGAGTCTCGGCGCCGGCACCTGGAGCACCTCCTGCCCCTCCTCCTTCACTGACCTTGGAGTCCGCAAGGCTGTTCCTGCGGCGTGTTCTCACCCGGCTCTGCTCTGGCCACAATTACAACTGTGTAACTTTTAGTTTCGATTTCTTCTTAAATAGGTTCTCACAGAGGCGTTAGCACTATTTCCAATTGGCCCAGCCCTGGCCAGCAGCAGCTCCATCTCTGGAGCCACCAGGGACTGGCTCTGCTGGACATGGTGGAAGCTTCTAGCAGCTTCTTAGAGAAGCCACCCCTGTAGCCCCCTCCCACCTACCAAAACCAGGCAATGCAAAACCAATCATGAAGAAATGCAGCTGAGTTTGATCTGACATGGTCAGCTTCTGTGGTATTTCATCTGTGTATCAACATGGTAATCTCTCTGGTAGTGAATTTTCGTCTGTGTTTTTTGAAAATTTTCAGATGATGTTTTTCCTGCAAAGTACTGTCTCAGGACTTCCAAATAAAAGGTTAATTACCTGGTTTGTCCTTTACTAGGTAGATAGATCTGCTTCTTAGTTTTAATCTTCAGCCAAAAATAAGGGGCAAACTTCTGATCATGGCTAGATTGTCTTATCATAATATATTAATTATATAATTTTAAAAATGCTACGTATTTTTGAGTTGGATGAAATCATGTAGGGTTTCCTAGAACTACAGAGTTCAGAAGATAAATAAGGCCTCCTTTTGCCACCTGCTGAAATACTACCACCATTAAAGAGAAGCCCTCTCTGTCACAGACAAGAGTAACAAGAATGGATGGCAGACATCTCCACCTTAGAGAAATGGAGACACCAAGTCTGGCAGGTGAGGATGCTGACAGCTGGAACAAAGCACCAAGAGACACTGATGTTCAGCTGTCACTTGGTCTCTCTAAATCAAGCCTGGGTATTTTTCTGGAAGATAAATCATACAGAGATCAATGAGTGAGGATGAAACTTTATAGCATGTGGCATATGGGTCAGACTAAGTAACTAAAGGTGTCTTCCAGCATTTATATTGATTAGTCAGCTGACCAGAGGAATGAATGACAGATCATGCATTCAGTGAGAACCACAGGCAGGAACCAAGGCAGGCAGGGCATGTGAACTCCTGACCTTCTACTGTGCAAATCACTGCCCCGTAAATAAACAAAGCAATAACATATTATTTAGCAAGGTACACAGGATCCTGATTTTGCCCCTGTGTGCTGGGCTTTTTTCCTTAGGAAACCTCCCTGTTTCTCTCCATGCTTTTTTTTTTGCTTATTTGTTTATTATGAGACAAGGGATAGGAGCAGTACGCAACTTTCTTTTGTAGCTCATGATTTTATATCCTACATCTGAAAATGAAATGTAGCATGAAATTTACTTTTCGTAGTAATGTGAAATTGGATCAAGTAAAAGCAATTTCTGTACTCTTAGCAGGGAGAGCCCCTTAAAAAAGGTTGAAAAGGCCTCCATTCAGTTTAAAAAAATAACCATCAGATTTGTACCTTGTCTCACAGTGATTTTATTACCATCTGATATATGAATGATATTGAA
Organism: Eulacestoma nigropectus; assembly: GCA_013397775.1. NCBI lineage: Eukaryota > Metazoa > Chordata > Aves > Passeriformes > Eulacestoma > Eulacestoma nigropectus. Next base: position 237,215 of record VZTE01000759.1, read on the forward strand.
TTACAGATGGAGCACCATATCAAGCTATAAAATGATGAGATTTTCCTTTTGCTCTAACGTATTGTTCAAATTCTTTCTCTCTCTGACTCAATAAAAAGCATCAGGCTCTATGCAGCTCCAGCTAAAAGAACTTCCACCATAAAACATTGGCTCTGTTTGCAGCAACTAGGACAATGGTTTTTATTTTAATAACAGTGTTCAGTGATTCATGTTAATAAAAAAATCCTCAAGAAGTATAGGCCTTCAATGTGTGGATTTTTTTTTTTAATTAATTATTCCTCCATTTGATTATGATAGTACAGTTCAGAAATCTCTGGGAAAAGTGTCATATTATGACAATTACTGTTATTCACCCTCAGGCTAGTAGAGCAGATCAGTTGCCTGGCAAGTTGCAGCAAAGTAGGGAGGAAGCATCATAGCCTCTTACCTGGTGGATTCTCCTTGCACTTGGTCCTGCTGTGCGAGCTGGGTGACAAACACAGGAGCTGTCACAGCACTGCCCAGCTCCCCCCACACATCTGCCTGGCAGCACCACAGCAGCATATGCTCTGCCACAGCCCACAAGGTACAAAACAGCCCCGGGTTACAACAAGAGAGGCTCTTGAAAGGGCTTCTGATAAGATGCTATTTACCAACCCCATTAAAAAAACCCCAAACCAGACCTCCTCAAATAAAACAGCTCTGAGACTAAACTGATCCCTAGAAGTCCTCCAAAATACCCTCCTCACAGTGAATATTTAATAGCACTAATACACACAAGTTGGCAGAATAAGTGAAGTGTGGGTTCCGCCACGCATCCGTAATGCTGGCAGCCCTGTGCATGGGGAAAACAAGCCCACTCAGAGAGCAACTCTCTTCTTTGCATTTCGCATTGCCATGCAGAGTACCTAGCAATACTGCTGAGCCCCTGTGGTTTGAGTAAATAAACAGTTCCAGTTTGTAATTAGTATGAAGCAGAATGATAAAATATAATGAAAAATGAGACCTTCACCAGTCCATAAATAATTGTTTCTGACACAGCGCTGAAAACTGATTTGTCCATGTACGAGAACAGTGCAGGACAAACAGTAAACTCTGAGAGCTTTTATATATGAATAAATTAAAATTATCTGGTCGGAAATTACACACACACTCATAGTATACACAGAGATTTCACTGACAAAATTGCTGTTACTTGAAGCCATAGTGGTGGAATTACCAAACAGACAAGTACTCAGAAGCTTGGCTTCACCTGCTCAGGCAGCCTTACCACAGGAAAGGGATTAGCAACCAGTAACAGCTTAAGCAGGTGCAGAATGAGCTCCCAGACAGCAAAGCTGCTGTTAATTTTGAGAAAGTCTGTTTCCATGGTTTCTACAAAAATATTCCAGGTAACATCAAACCACTTGCTCATCCTGTGTCAGTGATATTCCCCCTCCTGATGGCAATGGCGCAACAAAAATCCTTGCCCTAGCATCCATGCCTTTCAACCAGAGATTGTCCATTCCATGTCAGGGAGCCACAGGTTGAGCTCCCTGCACTCTGCAGAAGAGGTGGGTGATGGTGACCAGGTCACTATGGCTGGCCTGGTGTCCAGGAGCCCCAGGAATGGCTCAAGGCATACTGCATCACTGGAGCCCTAAAACTTCCCAGTTGCCACTCCACGATGCAGTCACCAGTTTAAACCCTGTGATTCCCTCCTCACCTGCCACATTTGGTCATCAGCACTCTGTGTCCCTGTTCTCAGCTGTAAAGACCTTGTGGACCCCAAGGGCCTGCCCAGATCCCCATAACACTAGGAAACCTCACCTAGAAGGGTGTGAGCACACAGCACCTGCCTGAGTGCCCAAATCACCAGCTATGGGCTCTCCTGGGGCACCACTTTGTAAAGGATAATGAAATACTCCTGAGGGTGGAGAGGGGGTGAGTGTGACCACACTCAGAAGTGTGGTCAGAGCTTACATCCATCTGGTTATGGTCTTACCTCATCCAGGGGCTAACATTAAACAACACTATTACAAAATAGAAAAAACTATTGCTAACATAATCTGAATTTAAACTTAATGGCTTACAACAAAAGCAATTTGTCTGCAGTATGAATTAATGTGGATTAGAGTAGGCACACATCAAAATGAGTGGCTGATCCCTGTGAGGGCATGAAACATCCTGGAGCAGTTAGCCATTGGAAACCACTGGTGAAGAGCAGTGGAATTTTTCTCTTGAAATAGAGTTTGGATAAACTGAACAATAGAAAGAGGAATTTTTAAGGCTAAGAGGTGTGTGTTTGGCACTACAGGAAAAGGTGCAAAGTGCCAATAATAGTGTAAGGCTGGAAGTGAGAGGACAGTAGTAAGCCAGCAGAGTCTATGGAACAGTCCCTCAGCCTGGACAACGGGCAAGATGACATGCAGAAGTGGGCTTGGTAGACGAATAGGAAAACAAGAAGTGAAAGACAGGGATAGTGGGAGACTATATTTGATAGCTCAGGAAGGCTTGACTTCTATTTGCGCATCTGCAGGCAGGCAAAGTTCAGTCTCAAGTTTGCTTTGTTTTTCATGGTGCTGATGCTGGGTGGCATCAATGAACAGTGCTTTTATCCTTGCTGTCTCTGCAAGAGATTCATTCCCATCATCACATGTGACTCAGCCTCAGTTTCACAGCTTTTTATTAAGGCCACCAGAACTGTAGCCATTAATACAACCCAAAACTCAAAATGGTTCAAATCTAAACAAAGTAAAATGCTCTTCTACACAACTATGTTTTTCTCTCTGAAGGCATACTACAGAATGACCCATACCTGACTGAAGCACCATGGAAACCCTTCAGATACTACACTGAAGGGAGTTTTGTAAAAGCCTGTATAAAATCTGTACAATCCTGATTAGAAATGCATACACAGAAGGGAGACGTTAATACTATGCACTAGAACCTCTGCAGGGGCACACTGTGAATTGCTTTATGTCATGCCTTCTAAAGTTTATTCTTTGGTGTAAATCTAAATGTGGTGAAAGAAAAAACAATCTCTGTGCAGATCATCTGGGAAAAGATTGTTTAATGTCATTAATATTATAAAAGAATGAATTACAAGCCCACTGTTTCTTGTATAAAGCAGTCCAACTCTGTAGACTCAAGGGCTTTTTGAAATATCCCTGCAGCCACATCGCTGGAGGAACCTGCTGGTGTTTCATAGCACCATCCCCACAGCCTGCTTTGGCCCCGTACTAGGCACTATGTGGATTTTGCTGCATTGGTGTCCACAAAGAGTCGGGGTGTTCAATGGGACCAGCAAAACCTGGGTCTTTATAACAAATGAGAAAGCTGTTCCTCAGCCATGGTCTCTAGCACTTAAAATCATCAGCAGCAGAGAGTACACGTGTTCATGCATGATTAATGTGTGAGAGACTAAACATCCATGAACCTTGCATGATTTTGAAGAATAAGCAAGTAACCTTGGGTGCATTCACTGCCTGGATAGTCCAGGGAAGCCTTCATTTTTCACTTTGAGTGATGGCACTGATTGTGTTCTTTACCACCAGCATGACTGCTGCATGTTCTGAGTAGAAAGAGGGAATCTGGAGGGTTACTAGCATAACTACCCTAGCTCCTGTGTAATGAAGGGATGTCCTCAAAGGACAAGGCAATTATTCCCCTTGCAGGGACTGAATGTGCAGGATTCCTGCAAACTGGGAAGAGTGACAAAAATATTCCTAACAATTCAGACTGGTTTGATTTTGCTTATGGACAACGACAAATCTGTCCAGAAAACCTCAGCTAGCACAGCAACTTCTGCTCTTTCAAGACACAAGAGTTCCACGCACACATGGAAGTGATGGTGCACTCCTGCAGAAGATGCTGACATTACAGATCCACATGCTTCTCATTTAGGGAGGTGGCAGGTTGTGAAATGGGCAGCTTTTAATAATCCTTGATCACGATTTCTAAGCAGACTCTTTGTAAAGGATCCCTGAACAATGTGCCAGGCTCCTGTGGCTACCATTTGAGATGGTCCTATGCACATCTATGATTATAGATAATTATTAGCCATGGTTGTGAACAATTTATTGACCTATTGGATTTCTTTATTAAGTTAGCCATGATTATTTTACTAGATTATCCATGGTAAAATGCTTAAAACCAAAATTGTAATGTAAAGTAAATACAGTTATTTCCAAGCTGTATTTTTCAAACAAACAAACAAAAAATCCCTGCTGAAAGATAAAAATGTCAGTAGGAAATGTTGTTCTGAAAAAAGGACAGTTACTGGCACTGACACACCACATCTACCTGCCTGCTTGTACACAGGCATGTCTATTCAGTTCCAGCCTTTGGAACTGCCCAGAGACTTGTCTCCTTGCTGGGCCATTGCTCTCACTTTCTGTCTGACCTTGCTGGCATTTCCAAAAGAAATCTCCCTGACAGATGAACTAGTTTGGTCTTTCATCTTCTATTAACCAAAACTGATCACTAGAGTACCCTGCTGCAGCAGAGGAGGAAAGAGCTAGGCAGTGAGGAGCTGAAGACCTATTGACTGACCTGAGATTCAGATACTGAATCAATGCTTTCACAATATTTTTCCTCACAGTTAAACTGTTTTTTCATCCTCCTACCATGCACAAAAAAAAAAAAAAAAAAAGGCAGCAAAAAACCCAGCAGGGTTGCATGCTGCTGATGCCACATGGGAAGCTTCACAGATTGCCTGTGTCTGCTTTCCATGCAGAGCAAGCAAAGCATATGCAGCAGCAGCATGAGTAGCAGGAAAATGGACATGTCTCATTTACCTTCCTTCATAGTCCTAGAAGTTGTAGGTGCTGCACTCCTGTTGAGATTTGACTCTTGGTCTGTAGTGGGTTATTTATGAAGTTTTCAGAAGATATTCAAAGAGTTAGTGCAGAAGAATACAAAAAGAATGTGGTTTTTTAGAGCAGAACATACTCTTAGACAATGCTGCATCACATTATCCCAGAAACCCTTAATTCTCAAAAAATTTAATACTGTTTCATTGTGTACACAATCCTGCCAAAATTACCTTTTTTTTTTTTGCAAAATTGTTTATTTGGTGACATTTGCCTACCCTTGAAGAATATAACAGAAGAAGATAGCTAAAATTTATTTTTCTGTTCCCAAGGACTGAGCTTCCACAGTTAGTGCTACACCCCCTGAACCCAGCAGGTCCCATGACTTACTGTGGGAGAGGTCTCAACTCCAGAACTCTGTCCCAGGCAAAGACAACAGACCGCTGAAGGTCAGACAGACAGTTGAACAAGCAGCTTTTTAGCAAACAATTCCCACTTGGTGGATGTTTTAATTTGGGGTATCACAGGCCCAGTTGGTAAGAGTTAGTATGTGTCTTGGGTTGACTTTATGATGTTGTATCCCATATCGTCCAGGCATGAATTTTGTGTCTTTCTGTGCCTTTAAACTGAGCCCAAGAGGGGAGAGAAAGAAATAGCCAGACAAACTTTTTCAAAACAGTTCTGTGTTTCAAGGTCACTACTTTTTTTCCTGCACTCGGCAGCTGCGGGGAGATAGCTGCTGCTGCTGCGGCAGGGCAGAGGAAGCACCCTTCTTGTTTCTTCAGCCAGTTTTTTTTGGCTCTGTTTCTTCAGAGAGAGATGGAGAGTTAAACTTTGTTCTGGGACTTCGGTTTGGTTGTTTTTTTTTTTTTTCCCTTCTTCTCTTCTGGACTGTTTCAGCAACATCAGAACACATTGGGAGGGCTTTCCACCAAGGTCCCGGTGGTGGGCCCAGGCCGACCCCGCTCTGAAGAGGAGAGCGAGAGAGACTACACCCAAGGAAGGACTCTAAAATCTTCCCAGGTTTCCTCTCCCCAGCGAGAGGTTTTATTATTTAGCATTACTATTCTTTTCCTGGGTGTTTGTTAAATAAATAGATTTTATTCCCCTTTCACTTCCCTCCGAGGAAATATTTCTTTCCCGAACCTGGTGGGGGAGGGGCGGCTGTAACCTGCCTTCTACCAGAGAATGTTCAAATTCGGACCTTCCTTCAAATTTGTCTCCAAACCGGGACAGTATGTTTGAAGAGATAAGCAAAAAACTTTCACTTAAATGGAACTTTCTGGTTTCATATATGAAGGCTGGAAAAAAGTGCACAGCAGATGGATACGGGAGGATAATTTTAGTAATGACAATTTTGTGGAAATTCAGCCTGGGATAAAAACCTTACAAAGTAGCATCTCTTGCTTTTCAGAGGTATTAGCAGGGCATTGGGCAGTGGAACTCAGTACAGATAGGAATGCCAAGCTAGGGGCACTGTCATGGTGACAGACTGCCCGGCAGAAAGTGTCAAATTTAGAGGGACCCCAAGACATCCACCCATCTGCCAAGACATTCTCAGGCCACAGAGCATCCACCTCTGCAGCAAACTCAGAGCCTCTGATGACAGAACAAGATTCACCCACAGGAAGAGGAGAGACTGAGGACATCACAGGCTCTCCAGTAACTCCAAATTGACATGCTATTGCAGCTTTTGCTATTTCCTGCTGGAAATCACAGAGGTTTAAGCAGAGCAAGACAAGGAACATGCACTGAGACTCCTTTGAATGCCCCAGCAGCAGCAGTGCATGTTACCACTGCCCAGGTTCACCAGTTGCTGTCTTGGGTAAAGCCAAAGAGAAATGTCCTTCCCAGAACCCCAGAGAGCTCAAACATGAGTAATGACAGCACAAAAACTGTGTTAGCAGAGGCAAAACCTCATCCCTTTTTTCCAAGAATTCTTCCCTTCACCTGTTCTGCCCCTCACATGGGGCCATGATGCTCCATCTTAAAACAAGCCCAAGCCCTCCACTTCCATGACCAAACAACCTCTTCTCAACTTGCCTCTTCAGATACCCAGAAATTGTCTTCTATATGAAAGTATAAATGTATCCATAGCCAACACATAGTCATTTGATCCTGAGCTAATATTATGTTTCAGCTCAAAAAGCTTTTTTTCCTCTCCTCAGCATTTACGACCCAACATATTTATTAAGAGATATTATATCTCCTCTGACCTTTGTTTGACCTGGCTAAAGGAGCTAAGCTCATCAGAGGAAATGTTGTAATTATTTTAAAACACAATTACCAGTTCTGCTAACAAGAGAGAATAGAGAGACTACAAAGTCAGGGGACTTCAGTAGTAACAATTAAAATGGAAAGGTGCCTTAGAGGTTTTAGCTGGAGACAATCATTAATTTCCCAAATACGTGTTTCCCCATGAGACACAGAAATGAACAAGTCTCCTACTAAAGATAAGGATAATTCACTTTTACACTACACAGTATGAAACCTGTCCAGCATCCAGCCAGCCTCCAGCTGGAACAGCTCTTTGCACTTGTCTTCTGGTCTCTGCCAGCGTGGATCTCAGGGGGCACCTCCAGCCACAGCACAGGCAGTGAGTGCAGGAGCTGTGGCAGGAGGCAGAACACGGCTGTGCCGAGGAGCACTGTTCCACAGGTTATTAGTGAATTTGTTTCCACTGACATACACCGTTAGACCCACTTGGCTTCATATCCAATCAAGTCTCTTTTCAATCTTTTTGAAAAAAAAAACAACTCCTGATTTCTTTTCTTTTTCTAAGCTGTGGTTTTAAGACACTTAGGTGTTTACTTTGACATGTCAGAAGTTGTATGACAGCTAAAAATTAACTGTGAAATCTGACCTCACCCTGGGGAAGGGGCCTGTCATTAAACCAGAAGCAGTCCATATGCCAAACACTTCATTTCCAAGAAAGAATAGCAGGAAAAAAGCTTCTGATTTTAATGATAGTCTCCTCCAAGAAGTCAGTGGCTGAACTAAATGGACATGGAGCTGTGTCTGGGACATGGCACTGCTCACCAGTGCCTGAGAAGAGAGGCCCCAGAAGGGCACCCTTGAGGCCTTTTCCTCCTTGTTCAAATTAGAGCCCTGCAGAGGTGAGGGCCACATGTCTAATACAAACCTACTCCAGCAAGAAGAATTAATCAGCTGCTGAACCCTCTACCCTCTCTGTCTCACTGTGCTTAAATCATGGTGAACCTTAGAACATCTCTATGTGTCCAAGAAATGTCTTATGTGTAGATAGATAATGTGTCTGTGTAAACGCCTGCCGGGTTAAGCCCACCTGGCACTAAGCACCACACAGCCACTTGCTTACCCTCCATACCCCAGCCCCACCCTGGTGGAATGGGAAGAAGAATCAAAAGTAAAACGTGCAAGTTGAGATAACTGAAAAAGAGCAAAATATAACAATAATAATAAAATCAGATAAAACTCAAGAAGAAAACAAGTGATGCACAATAAAATGCTCATCCCCTGCTGACTGATGGCAAGCCCTGTCCCCAGTACCTGACTGGCCCCTTTTCAGGTAATTCCCCCGGTTTATGTCCTGGCCATGTCAGTCTGTGTATGGAGTACTCTGTTGGCCAGGGCAGGTCAGCTCTCCCGGCCACGCTCCCCCAGCCTTTGTGCACCTGCTCACTGGCAGAGCACGGGACACTGAAATGTCCTTGACACAGGGTAAGCACTAATTAGCAACAATCAAAACACCACTGTGCCTCCAACAGGATTCTCATACTGAATCCACAACACAGCACTGTACCAACTACAAAGAAGAAACTATCCCAGTCGAAGCCAGGACAAAGTGTCTTCTGTAAATGCTAGAGAAACTGCTGTCATTTGCATAGAGGAAGAAAAATGTCTTTGCCCTGCAGTCTGACAAAGCTTGTAAAAGCTGTAGGAGATTACTTCTCTTCCTCATCTGTAGTACATTTTTACCAAACTGTTACATTTTCATCTATGAGCAAAAACTTGCTAATGGGATACTACAGCTCTCTTGTGGCAAACCACACAGTGCACATCCTGCACACAGCCTTATGAGTCTGTGCTGGTACATCTCGGGGAGGTTACAAGAGAGCACAGAGCTTAGAGTTCCTGGCAGAAGCTGGAGGTGAGCAAATGGCTCCAGATGACATTTGGGCTGTCTGCAGGAGGTGCTGAGACACCTGAATCACACAAGAGCATGGGGTTTACCCCAGGGCTGCCTCATCTATTACCTGCCCCACTGCCTGCCTAGGCTGCACTCCAGAAAAAGGAGATAGGGCAAGAAAAAAAAGGCTTATGTACTCATAGACACTGCCTGCACTCATCTGTATGGCAAGTGCTTTTCCCATTGCTCAGGATGATTGAAGCCTGGTCTTTCCTAGCTTTCCAGAAAGCATGATTATTTCAATTTATAGTAGCTGATCTATGAAAGAGATGCATATGTGCTCAGGAATAGTGCCCCTTCCAGTGCTGGAGCTTCTGGACACAGCCTTGGTGTCAGCCAGGGCTGAGGACACAGGTTTGCTCCGAACACTTTGGGATGGAGCACTTTGCTGCAGGCCAAGGCATTGTGCAGGAGTCAAGGCAGACTGCAGGGACATGGTGCCCTTCCTCGTGGCATCAGCTGCCTCCTTCGTTGCAACTGCAATAGAGTCAGAAATTCAAGCAACTTCATTGCTTTCCTACCTGCTTCAGCCATGTAGTGACAGCTTTAATTAGTGTAGATAATGCCACAAGAATAAAATCCTGACATAACGTAACGTCTCTTGGTGGTACATAAATGTCAAGACATTCGTGGAAGACAAGTGTTGCAGCAAAACAAATGCCTGTATTTTCATTTACTGAGTGATAGATGAAGATGCAAATATCACCACATGGCTGAAGGGTGCTGCGCAAGTAAGTGGAGGTGGCTCACAGTATCGTGCTGTCCAAGCTGATATGCACCACCACTCCTGGGAAGGGGCCATCCCGGGCAATTTGTGCTAGAGCTGCCCAGGAGGACACGCCAGGACCAGGCTTTGGTCGTTTATCATAGACTCACTGAACAGTCTGGTTTGGAAGGGGTCCTTAAAGATTATCTAGTTCCAACCCTCTTGCCATGGGCAGGGAACCTTCCACCTGACCAGGTTTTTCAGAGCCCCATCCAGCATGATTTGGACATTTCGAGGGATGGAGCACCCACAGCTTCTCTGGGCAACTTGTCCCAGTGCCTCACCAACCTCACAGTGAAAGATTCCTTCCTAATATTGAATCTAAACTTAGCTCCGTTGAACTTAAAGCCATTCCCCCATGTCCTGTCACTACATGCCCTTGTAAAAAGTCCCTCTCCAGCTTCCTTGTAGACCAGCCCCATAGATACTGGAAGGTGCTATACAGTCTCCCCAGAGCCTTTTCTTCTCCAGGCTGAAAACCCCCTACTCTTTCAGCCTCTTTGGCCTATATGTTGTGGGATACATCCCTGGCTCTTTCCTCACTGGATTAATCCTGCCTCCAGCTGACGTGGTATCTGTCTTGTCCATAAATCATGCATAGGCAAAAGAAAAACGCAGGTCCTTGGAGGAAGAGTTGAGGACAGAGAGGCAGAGAAGACCCTTTTCCCAAAGTCCTTCACACCGGGAGGATTTGGGCTCCAAGGCACCTTGACAGTATAAGCAACAAATAGTAACAGGATATAACCTGGACACGGGACTTCAGTTTGAAGATGATGTGACTTTAAATTAAATTAGCCTTTATGTTCTGTTCAAATCCTAATCTAATTTCACTGACATTTTCAGAAGTCTCCAACAATATACACAGCACAATTAATGCATTAAAAATTCAAATGGCAGGTCAAGGATAAGCTCACAAATGAAGAACAGAGGCTGTTTTCTAAACGGCAACAACTCCTTTCTTCCATTTGCCTCATTTTTACTGTTGGCATTGAATGATATTTTCTATTTCAGGATTTTTAAATGTGGACCCAGGTTTCATCAGCATGTGTAGCTCCAACCACTGAATATCACCAGGTCCAGAGGTCATGATTACAGCCCTGTGCAGCCTCCCAGCTCCTCATCGCAACAGGAGCAGCCCGAGTCTGCCAGACACAGCACATGAACACGTGGAAGCGTTTCCACGTGCAACATTTCCTGTGTGGCTGAGGATGATTCTCATTCCCTTCACTCCTGCTGAAAAAGAACCCAACAGCAGTAGGAAGGGCCAACGAAGACCTTGCAGTTGGAAGAGCTTGTAATTTTATACAGCTCATGAATCCCTGAGGAAATATCCTGGAGTAGCAAAAAGATTATCTGCCTTTTATTCAGCCACAAAGGGATTTATCTGAGAGAGGTGCTACAACAGAGGAATTCCCTCATGTGATGATGCCAAGAAAAATGTTGATATATAACTTAGAGAAAACAGGCTAAAACTCCACATTATTCAAAGCCAATTCCTGTGAAAAGCAGGGTTTTCATAAGCAGGCAGCTTAGGCGAAAAATCAATTATTAAAAATGTCAGTTGATGGTTGTCATCTAAGAAATGACAGAAACAACCAGAAAACACTGTAATTTAGATGTGCTAAAACAGGCTTTAGGAAAAATCAATCAAACTGTTTTCTCACTACACATTAATGACATCATTTCCTTCAGCAAAGAATTTTTCCAGCACTGCCCCACACTGTGGGGAAATTGGAATACATGAATTTATTTTCCAAGTAGGTGATTTAAAACAATATTAAAGCAAGACAGAGAGAAATTGTTACATTTCTTTCCTCTGAAGGACCAGAAGTTGATCTTCCCTACTGTCAATATTTCAGTCTTTAATGCATCCACTTTCTTAAGATTTTTTTTTCTTTTTAAATCAGATAAGCCCCTAGATAGGATAGCCCTTTCCCCTGTTTTTGTAGGTCTCCTGTCATGAGCACCCTCCTGCAGCACCTGCCCATGAACAGGTCTGCGAGCTGTGGGTGAGAGACAGAAAAGTGATTAATGGAAATAGCTTCCTTGCAGTCCACGTTAAAAGGCACACACCCTGCCAGACAGGAATACAGCTCCAGCTTTGCCCAGTTCCAAAAACTTGAGTTTATCTGCAGACAGTCCTGTCCTCAGTAGAAAAGTTCTTGTCAAGCTGAGCACATCCCATCAAAGGGGAGGGTAGGCCACCTTTGAGGGCTGTGGCCATCACTCACTCAGGAGCACAGGAAGTTGCGGAAAACCAGTAAAGGCACTACAGAGTGAGCAGAGTCTTGGAAGAAAGGACCAGACTGCAGGGTGCAGCAGGGACCAACGGGATTATGGTGGGGGTTTTGTTTGATTGTTTTTTTCTTTTAAACCCTCATTTCTATTCCGACTCACTGTGAGGTTCTTCATCAATTTTTCAGTTTGCTGCTCAGGCCCTGGGGTTCAAAGCCTTTTGGTGTCCTTGGCAACTGTGGCAAGGGAATGGTGCTGCAGCTGCCCTCAGAGCTGGCACTGGCTGGAGGCCCATCAAGAAAGGGGGGATCTATCCACACACCTTTCCATTTTCATTCAAAGGCAATATGAATGAGCTTAAGAAATAGAAAGAATGCAAAAGGTTCTAAAAGCTCATGATTTGCAATATTACAAGCTGTATGACCTGGAAAGGCATCTTTGGCGGTCATCTTGTCTAAAGCCCCTGCTCAAGCAGGTCACCCAGAGTAGGTTGCTCAGAGCAGTATCCACTCACATTTTGAACATCCTCAGGGATGGAGACTGCACACCCTCTCTGGGCTGCCCAAGGCATGAAGAAGGAGCTGATAGCCATGATATCACCATCACAAGTATTTCAGTGTAGAAAGTAGCTTCCCTCTCTATCAGCTCATGCTTAGCACAACTATAAAAGTCAGTTTCCACCAACTTCAGATGTGTCCAGTCAAATATATTTCCCACTAAATTAGTGAATCAGAGAAACATTTAGCTTGGAAAAGACCTTTAAGATCATCAAGTTCAACTGTAAGAGACATGGATGAAATAACACAAAGAACTAGAAAGTGCCAGTTGCTGTGAGCAATCCACAATTCCTCTTGCATGAAGGTTTTTTCAGCAGCGTTTGATGCCTGTGCCAGGCCCCAGAGCAAGAAGGGAAGGCTGCCTTTGCCTGTGCAGCCTCTGCAGTGCAGTCTCATCCTGACTAGTTGAGATTCTGCTTGTAGGTTTATTAACAGACTATACACACAACACCTTGTCTTTTGCTCAATCTTGCTCTTTCCAAATATTAATGCCTCTGTGAATTATCTTACAATGAGACTTGAACACCAGCAAACATTCTTCATGACACCAGCCACGGAGAACCAGCTGACCAGCTAACCTCCATTGCAGGGTGCCTTTCCACCCCAGGGGCTAGCAGGAACACTCAAGCACTGTTCCATTCCATTGCCATTGCTGGCAATGTGCTTGATGGCTGCAGCCTCACTGCCCTCCCCAATAAATCTGTGCCTGCAGTGGAACAAAGCCTGTCAGCTTCCCCACAGCACCCCACCATTCCTGGTGCCACACAGAGCAGCCTCATGGGGAACCACTGGCTGAGATGTCACAGTTTGCTGCAGCAGCACTCCCCCAAACACTGGGAAATGCATCTAACACTGTTCCCAGCAGGTGCCTGCCATTGTGCCACATCCCCGGACCAGTCAGCCCAGCCCTTGGGAGCAGCTGCTTGGATGGAGCAGCCTGGGAAGTTAGCAGCCCGGATGTCAGTGCAGAGTCTGGGCATGATCCTGCCAGTGTATGTTGTCCAGTAAAGGCAAGGCCTCAGATGGCGAGTTTAGGTTAGTCTTTGCTTCTCTTTTCCTTGGCTTTTTCACCTGCAGAGGAAGGGATGCTTGCAGGAAGTACAGCAGGGTTTGACCCATTCATCTTTCTACACCTGCCCCTGGGGCCTTTCCAACCACATCAGCCCTGCTGCACCCACTCAGTGTCATCACTATCCTTACATTATACAGCTGGTCTGCTTGAAATCCTCTTTGGAGTTCATTTATTTCACTAATAACACTGTCTATCTGCCTGGGTGCCCCTGTGAGCCCCTTTAGGGGTACCCCAGGGGACAGCACCACCTCCTTGCTCTTTCACCACGCACTGGCATGGCCTTGACACACCTGGATGTGCAGGAGTGTGCAACTTATGATTTGGAGAATAAAGTTGCTGAGGTTTAAGTCGAAGTTTAAAGAAGGATCTCTCTTCTGCCTGACATGGAGGACAGATGCCTTCTGCAAGGGACCCCTGCAAGACCTGGAAATATCAGTTTCCCTGGGGCAGCTCCTGTTTTGGCTTGCCAAGCAGTCCCTTCCAGAGACTGGGCTGTAGAGGCTGGTGGAGAGCAGTGACATCTGGGACACTTTGCCTCTCTCTTCACAGGCCACTGAGGCTGAGGCAGGCCCAGAACCTCCATTAGATCCCAGCATGCTTCAGCCTCCAGCTGATGCCTTAACCTTTGCTGTGGTTTTACTTGCTCCCCTGATGTCTCAGGGATGTTTTAATTCCTTACCAGGTGGGGTGAAGAGTAAAAGTGGCAGGGTGTGAAATGCAAAAAGACAAAAGACAGGAAGAATTTATGTCCCTTAATCTGAATATACCGGGACAACGCAGTACCTGACCCTCAAGTTATTCATATACCTGTCCTGTTTCCCTGAGATGTTCTATGGCATCCCTTTGAAGAAGGCTATTTGGATGTATTAAAATAAAAGACGCATTTTCACAGTCCCTCCTTGTCTTACACATCCAGCAATTACAGGCTGACATCCAGAGCTGGGATTGAATTCCTCTAGGATCCAACACTTATGGTTTCGGTTTCCACATTTGCAAACCTGGTGCCACAACAGTCTCTTACGATGCAGTAACTCACCTTGTGGATCTATACGAGCCCATATTTCTGTGAAGACACATCAATTTTTTTTTTTTCTTATTGCTGCAGATATGCAATACCGCAACGTTAGCTTCCTTCTCCTAGAAACATTTCTGAGTACATGAAGAGAGTGAAATCACAGGTAACCCTTCCAACTGCTGGCTTTTATGAACCAAAAACCAAGTAGCAGAAATCATCCATTACCCCAGAGATAAATGAGGATCAAGAATTTAAAAAAGAGGGACTGAAAATACATCCCTTGGTCTTGTTTTTAATTGCACAGTAAATAAAGGGAAACTTACGTTGGAGCACGTGGCAGAAAGGGCAGCAGGTAAGTGAATTAAAGCCCTGAAGTGTGTGTGAGTCTCCTTTAGCAAGTATTCAGTAAGAAGCAGCCAGTTCCCTTCACCAGGTGCCTGGGACATCGTACCCTGGGGCCAGGATCAGTGCCCAGCTGTGGAGCTAGAGAAAAGAGCAGGTGAAATTCAGTAGTGAGAACTGGAAAGGAGTGAAACCAACACTGCAAAATTAGCCCAGTGTGTCAGGAGATCACTTCGAGGTAGAAAGGGAGCAGCTAAGAAAGCTATGAATGTTCCATAAAACTTTCATTTGCTTCCATCGGTCATTGTTACAGTGCCATCCTACACGTCACCAGATGACATTTTTTTGTGCTTTAGCTGTAAATGCATTACAGCAGGACAGTGCCTACCACTGTGAGGTGCTGATAAGCTGTGCTGAACCCCATATACCTTCACATGAGAAATCAGGAGAACGGTGTTTTACCGAGTTTCACGTCATATGGTGCCCATCAGCAGCCACATCCCTCCCAAACTCCAGGTTTCCCCAAGTCTTAAGTTGTGCTATTTTGATTTTATGAAAGTGCTCTAAGCTTCTTCAGGCAGCGTGGCCCTGCTCACATTATTTCACTGATCCTGTGATAAAAGATTTCCCTTTGCTCCAAACACCACCCACAACTAAGGTATTCACAGGCACCAGGGTCTGATCAGCTGTGAACAGGTCCACTCTCCATCCTGGTGATGGTTTCCAACAAAACAAATCACTCTGTTTTTGTAAGCAGAGAGGCTGGCTCGTGAGGCTGGTTAATATGTTAAGAGGTGGACAAGCATGAGTTTGGTGAAGAAACAGCATATCTTCTGTGCTACAATGGTCTCCTCATGCAATTGGGTTGGCAGTGAATTCCCAAGTTCTATTCCATTAGTGTCAGGTGCTGACAGTGCTCCCAGGAAGGAAAAACTTAAGACGAAAAATCAAGTGTGTAAGAAAAAGGCAAAGAACTACCTGTGGGGAGATTCCTGGTGTCCAGGTAATGACGTGATGTTAACCCATTTGGGTGTCTAAACACTATCCAAGGTGTTAAAACCTATTTCAGAGTGTTCAGGCAGGACCTCAAACCTCTGAACACATCACTTTTGGAAATGTTGTACTGAATGGGATGCACCCTTTAAAGAGAGTCTAAGCAAATCAGGCAGGAGGGCGAGGGGCCAGCGGGGATCCAAGCAGTTTGTCTGTCCTACCACCTCAGCACACTGTCCAGCACAGGCTGTCCATCTGGAAAGCCCCTTTGTCCAAAACTAAGCTGCTCTTTGCTTCAAAACCTCAGCTACTGAATCATTACTTTAAAAAACCCAAAAGGCTGGTTCTTTGTCAATGTGGAAAGAAACTTTCTAAAAGCATTTTCTCCCCTGCCTTGTAGGAGTTGATCAAAACCTCTCCTGCACTGGGGAGGGAGCATTTTTTGCTCAGTTATCTGCAACTTGAAAGCTGCTGTCTGGTCAGCCTTTGAAAACGACTTCCCAGAGAATACCTAGAAGGCACTTATTTTATTTTGCAAATACATTGAAAATAAATGTGTCTGTTGCACTAAGAAGGAATATTTTTATCTTTTTTTTTAAGTAGATTTTTATTCTGAACGGTTTTATTTTGCATTTCATTGAAACAAAGTGTTTTAAATAGTGGATTTGAAATTAATATTTATCTCCTTTTGTAAAGGAGATTTCACGCTTTGGGCTTCCTTTTCATGTTGCTGTGAAAACAAATAGCAACAATTTGGGGCTTTCCCAGGAAAAGGAGTATTGAATTTCAACCATATCTGGTTAAAAATCTCAATTGTTATAGTCTCAAGCATATGAGTTGCAGTTTTCTCAGTATCTTTACAAACAGTGATTTTTTTTTTTTTATTCCATTTTTCCTGAAGTTAACAAAGATTAGTGAGCTAGCAGAAGAGGCTAGGGAAGAGTCTAATTTGTTGCTTCTTAATGGTACAGATGTAAAACATTATCTAGATCCCTATTTACAGCTAATAGCAAGATAACATACTCGAGAGACAAATCATAGGCTCTGTATAGTGCATGACAGCTCTGAAACACAGCACCCCACAGCATTCAGCAAATAACAAAGGCTTGCAAAGGCATTATTAAGTTTATTGTTAGAGAGTAATGATGATGTGAATGGACACAGGACTATAAATAATATAATTTCATAAAAGGCTGCCAAGAGAAAAAATTGAAACCACCACCATTGTGGCCCAACTGCGGAAGTGAACAGGGGTGAAGCCCTGCGCAGGGTGATGGAGGAGGGTCATGGACCAGCTGCTCTGAAAGCTGGTGGGAGGGTGCTCAGCCACTCCACTGACCCTTACTTAAAGGGAAAAAAATGGTCTGAAATCCCATGTGTTTGCCTTCAGTTCTTGCTCCAAGGCTTTTGCCAGGGTTGCAGTTTCCCTGAGGGGGAACAATTCTTTTGCTGAAGTGTCGGCTGGAGTGGCATGAGATGCCAGGGTGGAGGGGCTCCAGGCATGCTGGGGTGGGTGGGTGCCCAAAACCAGGCAGCACAGCTTCAGCAGGGCTGAAGGCTTTCAGCCTTGATAAGAGGAAAAAATCGTGATTTTTTTTTTGCTTCTCCTGCTGAGAGCAGCCTCATTTGGCAGACTAGAGCACTATCCTCTCCTGTTATCTTGTGGCAGAGCAGGAAACCTGCCCTGCTGATAATTCGGGAACACACACCTCTCCCCGTGTTTTATGCAGCACTTCCCTCTGGCCCCGCAATACTCCACACAGCATGATAAATCCCACAAAACAGTCACATAATATCCTCATCTTTTTCTAGGGTTACTTGAAGACTTCCACTGTGAGCAACCTGGGAAATTGTCTTGAACAACAGTATCCTGTAAGTCCCTTTAGCCACAAACACCAGAGAAATGACCCCAGTGTAGGGACATCGGTGAAGGTTGCACTGTCCCTTGTGCCTGCTTTCTTGGAGCAGGTTTACCCTCATCAAAACAATGTTTGCAGTGCAATACACCATTATTTGCCAGACTTACTGCCCTGGGAGAGTTACTGTATGATTAATTATGAAAAGGGCATCTAATAGGGGGAACATGCAGATGGTCAAACCTACTTTATACTCAGTAACAGCTGACATGAAGATTAAGGGAAAGTGTGAACTCTTAATGATATTGTCAGATGGCAGGAAAAATAATAACTTTTCTGGTAAGAGGAAAACTACCACTATTGGCCAAAAGTTTCTGTTTAAAACAAGTTTCACAAGACTTTTCCCAGCCAAGGGGCACAGGCAAGGAACAAATTCTTCTCCTGTGCTTGGGGGTAGAGCAACTGCTCCTCTCCAAAACTTGTGAATTTTAAAATGAGCTGGTTCTTCTAGTTAGTCTTACATTTTCCTTTGTCTTTCATTGTACCAAGATCCTCTGGAGACTATTTCAGAGCCTGACTAAAAGCCAGAGTCCAAACTGAGCATGCACAGAGCATCCTTACCTCAAGCCCTGGCCTCTAGCAGGTCCTTGCCTGGAGGCTCAGCTGCCCCAAGGGCAGCAGTGGCCTCAGGCTCACATCAGTACGAAATGGGGAATGTGTGTGATGCCAGAGGCAGGGTAATCAGAAGTATTTGTTTTCACTTGTCCAAAAATAATCCATGGGAAGTAAGACAACAATCCATGGTGTAGCGGGTTTGGTTTGCAAACCGGGCAGAAACACCAATTTAGTGTAGTGGTTTGATCACATGCTTTTCACTTTGTGAGATAAGGATGAGAAGAAATGCAAAGCAGGCCTAAAACTTTAAAGAATATAAAGAAGTTTATTACTAACAGAATTAAAAGTAACAAGAAATAAAAAGAAGTGAAAGCAAAACCCTCTTCCCTCCAGCACTCTCCAAGCAAAAACTCCCC